>JACXGM010006601.1:0-32432 GCA_016801145.1 Umbra pygmaea | reverse complement strand
ATGTCGCTCCATGCCATCTAAGAAGGAACTTGTGTCATTATTTATCTGCCAAGAGTGGACCCCTTTCATTACATACAGTACAAGTGTGGACCTTTTGCTGTTATCCAAATCAATAAGTGAAATCTAGAAATTTCTACACTCTCCTATAAATGTAGAATGAGAAAGCAGTAAAATACACATACAATTGATAGAAATTGTGGTAAAGGGAAATTTTGGGAAAAAAAGAATTTGAAAGGTCTAGGAAAAGCATGAAAATACATCATTTTATAGCAATTTATTTAAGAGGAAAATAATTGATCTTGCTGCTGACCATTTTATTTTAAAATTTGTATTCTGTTCTATTCATCAGTATTATGAGTTTTGCTTAGTTCTTCTTTTTTATACATGTTACTGCTGTTGCTTCATACAGTAGTGTAGATTAAGTAAACAATAATAAATGTCTAGTCCTATCTGATCTCAAATCAGCTTGGGTGATTAATTAAAACTAAAAACAAATTATCTTACTATTGACCATTTTACTTCTAATTTTACTCTGGTTGTTTTTCTATTTTTCTTCCTTTTTTAGATTCTAAAATACTTGTAACACTTTGGGCATATGTGGTGTAGAATTGAAGGAGGAAGACCAAAAGCAGGTGGATGCTTGCAGTTTTAATGAACAGATCGATTTCTTCCCAACTTGCTTATACAGGACAAGTAACAGATATGGAGATAGCACAACTTCAGGCAATAACTACTCTGTGCTCTTCACTCGCGGCACAGAACGCGACAGAATTCTACCTGGCAATACGCATACTCAAACATATATGTGAGTCTACTTACAACGCTATAGTGGCGAGGGCACAATGTAGAGGGTCCATAATAATCTCAAGTGCAAGAAAAGCACCACGACACCAAACCACACGTAGTTTACCCGGACTTATATAGGGACGGATCAACCAGCTGAACGATATCTAGTAATTAGGCAATCGGTCCTGACCAGTACCAGGTAAACAAGGGGAAGTTTGACACTTACACTAAACATCCGCTACAGTTGAGCCTTTATATTTTGTTACACAAACATAATGTTTCAAGAAACTAGTTTCTTTTTTAAAGAATCCTGTTTAGTAGACCCTCTACATTTATATAAAATATATCTCTTAAAGTTACATTTTAAAGATTTGCATACATTTTTAAGTTAAATTTTTTAGTTATTAAGAAATGAATGCAACATGTGTAGTGTGTTCATGCAACCTCTCCGTTCCATTGTTGCAATGCTGAATAATTAGACAGATGTTTTAGCCTGTCTTTTCACCAATAAATAACTTTGTGTGCCTAAGATTGCAACCATCAGGAAAAAAAACTTATATTCAGTTTATATGTATATTTCTTAGCATTCATTCTTGCAAACAATGGAAGATTGTTTTAGGGCTCTCTGGCAAACTTCCATGCAGGAGTGTGAGTGTCACTGCATACTTTTTTCACTGCATGTTGTTTTTTTGTAATGTTAACTGTAACACACACACACACACACACACATAGAAATAGAAACACACACACACACACAAACAGATATAGACACACACAGATACAGATGCACACACAGACAGGGTCAGAATTGTTTTATCTTACTCTGTAGGACTTTAATTCACCTAATTGCCAATATAATATTACAGTAATTTTAAACATTATACATACACTAGCACACGCTGTAATGACTTTGCTACTTGTGAATTGTTATTGTGAAATGTGGCGTTTGTTGGTTTGTCAATCCAATTGCATTTACAGTGCCTTGCGAAAGTATTCGGCCCCCTTGAACTTTTCAACCTTTTGCCACATTTCAGGCTTCAAACATAAAGATATGAAACTGTAATTTTTTGTGAAGAATCAACAACAAGTGGGACAAAATCATGAAGTGGAACAAAATTTATTGGATATTTCAAACTTTTTTAACAAATAAAAAACTGAAATATTGGGTGTGCAAAATCATTCAGCCCCCTTAAGTTAATACTTTGTAGCGCCACCTTTTGTTGGGATTACACCTGTAAGTCGATTGGGGTATGTCTCTATCAGTTTTGCACATCGAGAGACTGAAATCTTTGCCCCGTCCTCCTTGCAAAACAGCTCAAGCTCAGTGAGGTTGGATGGAGAGCGTTTGTGAACAGCAGTTTTCAGTTCTTTCCATAGATTCTCGATTGGATTCAGGTCTGGACTTTGACTTGGCCATTCTAACACCTGGATATGTTTATTTGTGAACCATTCCATTGTAGATTTTGCATTATGTTTTGGATCATTGTCTTGTTGGAAGACAAATCTCTGTCCCAGTCTCAGGTCTTTTGCAGACTCCATTAGGTTTTCTTCCAGAATGGTCCTGTATTTGGCTCCATCCATCTTCCCATCAATTTTAGCCATCTACCCTGTCCCTGCTGAGGAAAAGCAGGCCCAAACCATGATGCTGCCACCACCATGTTTGACAGTGGGGATGGTGTGTTCAGGGTGATGAGCTGTGTTGCTTTTACGACAAAACATAACGTTTTGCATTATTGCCAAAAAGTTTGATTTTGTTTTCTTCTGACCAGAGCACCTTCTTTCACATGTTTGGTGTGTCTCCCAGGTGGCTTGTGGCAAACTTTAAACAACACTTTTTATGGATATCTTTCAGAAATGGCTTTCTTCTTGCCACTCTTCCATAAAGGCCAAATTTGTGCAGTATACGACTGATTGTTGTCCTATGGACAGACTCGCCCACCTCAGCTGTAGATCTCTGCAGTTCATCCAGAGTGATCATGGGCCTCTTTGCTGCATCTCTGATCAGTCTTCTCCTGGTATGAGCTGAAAGTTTAAAGGGACGGCCAGGTCTTGGTAGATTTGCAGTTGTCTAATACTCCTTCCATTTCAATATTATCGCTCGCACAGTCCTCCTTGGGATGTTTAAAGCTTGGGAAATCTTTCTGTATCAAAATACAGCTATACACTTCTCCACAACAGTATCTTGGACCTGCCTGGTGTGTTCCTTGTTCTTCATGAAGCTCTCTGTGCTTTCAACGAACCTCTGAGACGATCCCAGAGCAGGTGCATTTATACGGAGACTTGATTAAACACTGGTAAATTTTATTTATCATCATTAGTCATTTAGGTCAACATTGGATCATTCAGAGATCCTCACTGAACTTCTGGAGAGAGTTTGCTGCACTGAAAGTAAAGGGGGTGAATAATTTTGCTTGACCAATTTGACAGTTTTTCATTTGTTAAAAACGTTTGAAATATCCAATAAATTTAGTTCCACTTCATGATTGGGTCCCAGTTGTTGTCGCTTCTTCACAAAAAATTACAGTTTTATATCTTAATGTTTGAAGCCTGAAATGTGGCAAAAGGTCGAAATGTTCAAGGGGGCCGAATACTTTCGCAAGGCACTGTACATTTTTGTCAATGTCCATTGGAAACGCACCTTGTCCATATATACATGTATCCATACACCGCATTCCAAATTATTAAACACATGATATCTTACACTGATTTTCCTAAATAGTCGATGCAAATGACACTCTGTTTAATTTTCAAGTCACCACCCATTAGATCGTAGGACCTCTTCTTTGATTTTACCTTCACAATTTTTGCATCCTTTGAACGTGTGAGTTTATGGAGACTTTCTGCTTGAATTTCTTTGCAGGATGTCAGAATAGCGTTCCAGAGCAGCTGTTTTGATGCAAACTGCCTCCCATCCTCATAGATCTTTTGCTTGAGGATGCTCCAAAGATTCTCAGTAGGGTTGTGGTCATGGGAAGACGGGGGCCACACCATGGGTTTCTCTCATGGCCAAAGCACCCAATGACACAGAGGTATTATTAAATAAATAAATACACTTCTCAAAAAAAAAAATGGAACACTTAAACAACACAATGTAACTCCAAGTCAATCACACTTCTGTGAAATTACACTGGAAGCAACACTGATTGAAAATCAATTTCACATGCTGTTGTGCAAATGGAGCAGACAACAGTTGGAAATTATAGGCAATTAGCAAGACACCCCCAATAAAGGAGTGGTTCTGCAGGCAGTGACCACAGACCTCTTCTCAGTTCCTATGCTTCCTGGCTGATGATTTAGTCACTTTTGAATGATGGCTGTGCTTTCACTCTAGTGGTAGCATGAAATGGCGTCTACAACCCACACAAGTAAGTGGCTCAGGTAGTGCAGCTCATCCAGGATGGCACATCAATGCGAGCTGTGGCAAGACGGTTTGCTGTGTCTGTCAGCGTAGTGTCCGGAGCATGGAGGCGCTACCAGGAGACAGGCCAGTACATCAGGAAATGTGGATGAGGCCATAGGAGGACAAAAACCCAGAAGCAGGACCGCAACCTCCGCTTTTGTGCAAGGAGGAGCACTGCCAGAACCCTGCAAAATGACCTCCAGCAGGCCACAGATGTGCATATGTCCACTCACACAGTCAGAAACAGACTCCATTAGGGTGGTATGAGGGCCTGACATCCACAGGTGGGGGTTGTGCTTACAGCCCAACACCGTGCAGGACGTTTGGCATTTGCCAAAGAACACCAATATTGGCAAATTCGCCACTGGTGCCCTGTGCTCTTCACAGATGAAAGCAGGTTCACACTGAGCACATGTGACAGACATGACAGAGACTGGAGACGCCATGGAGAACGTTCTGCTGCCTGCAACATCCTCCAGCATGACCGGTTTGGCGGTGGGTCAGTAATGGTGTGGGGTGTCATTTCTTTGGGGGGCCGCAAACAGCCTTCCATGTGCTCACCATAGGTAGCCTGACTGCCATTAGGTACCGAGATGAGATCCTCAGACACCTTCTGAGAACATATTCTGGTGTGGTTGACCCTGGGTTCCTCCTAATGCAAGATTATGCTAAACTTTATGTGGCTGGTGTGACTCCATATCCAGTTGGTTGATAAATTTGATTTCCATTGATCATTTTTGTGTGATTTTGTTGTCAGCACATTCAACTATGTAAAGACGAAAGTATTTCATACGATTAGTTCATTCAGATCTAGGATGTGTTATCTAAGTGTTACCTTTATTTTTTTGAGCAGTGTATATACAGGTCCTTCTCAAGAAATTTGCATATTGTGATAAAGTTCATTATTTTCCATAATGTAATGATAAAAATTTAACTTTCATATATTTTTGATTCATTGCACACCAATTGAAATATTTCAGGTCATTTATTGTTTTAATACTAATGATGTTGGCACACAGCTCATGAAAACCCAAAATTCATGGTGGCCATCCACCAACCATCCACTACTCCATCCACATGGACCATCCAGGTTTGCACGGCACTCATCACTAAACAAGACTGTTTGAAAATTAGTCTTCATGTATTTCTGTGCTCACTGCAACCGTTTCTACTTGTGAGCATTGGTTAGGGGTGGCCAGAGCATTGGATAGGCGTGGTACTCCAGAGCCACCAGCAGCTTTAAATACCTGTTTGCTGCTTTGTTATGGCATTTTAGCAGCAGCTCTCTTAATCTGGTGAATTTGTCTGTCAGTAACCTTCCTCATTATGGCTTTATCAGCATGAACACATCTGTGCTCTGAATCAGCCACAAATCTCTTCGCAGTACGATGATCATGCTTATGTTTTTGTGAAATATCTAATGTTTTCATACCAAGGCATTATACTTTTTTACGCTTTTCCGCAGCAGAGAGATCCTTTTTCTTTTTCAAATTGCTTGAAACCTGTAGCCTGCTTACATAATGTGGAACATCCTTCTTAAGTTGTTTTCCTTTAATTGTGCTCACCTGGCAAAATAATTACCATAGGTGTCTGAGATTGTTTTCAGTGATCCCAACTGCTCGGAGACACAATACCATCCATGAATTTGATTGAAAAACAAAATATTTACAGTAGGTATAGAAAAGAATCACCCCCCGTAAAATAACCACATTTTGTTGCTCTGCAGCCCGAAATTAAAACGGACAGACACAGTTTTTGTTTCATTCAGCTGTATGTACAACTCATAACATCCAAGTGAAAGATATAAAACCTTCTTGTCAGGAAAAAAAATTACAAATTAAAAACAATCACTTAGTTAGACAAAGAATCACCCCCCCTCCTAAAAATTACTTGTAAACCCAACCAGGTGTAGTTAATCACGTTCTCAATAGCAGACAAATCTAATTGACTTTCAACTGAGATCATCTGTGGTCATTTTGATTAGCTCAGCATGAAACAAGCTTTTCCTGAAGCATTTCAGTCTCATTCAGGTAGTGCAACTGAAGACAAACATCAACTATGGGTGGCAAGGCATTGTCTGGAGATCTACAGGATAAAGTTGTGGACAGGCACAAGTCAGGAGATGGATACAAAAACATTTCAAAGGCTTTATCAGTGCCTAGAAGCACAGTGAAGTCCATTATTAAGAAGTGGAAGGTATTTGGTACAACACAGACCCTCCCTGGGTTTAGGACATTGCTCCAAACTGGATTAACTACTTAGGGAGCACTATCCCGCCGGCTGGAGATGTTGCCCCCCACCACCCCCAAAAACTGGACTACAATCACAGTTCACAACTCCTATTTCTTGGTTATATAAACATGTTATATATCTACAGAAAGCTTATACACCACGTGAGCTACGTGCCTTGTACACATGTGCCTCAAATTAAATTGAATGTCAAACTAGAAACAAGGCTAACACCGTCATTTATTGGGTTATATATACACATGTTTTATATGTCCTTAAAGCTTAGAATCGTGGGATTCTAGCAAATATCTCAGTTTTAGTGTAGCTATTAAATTCACAACGTTATAAATACTTAATGTCAGCTATGCGTCTTGAAAAAAAAAATGTTTTTTTTTCACTTCATAGAAAATATATTAAGGAATAAAAATCAAAGCTCACAAATGCAATATTTAAGTTGTATATACATGTTTCATATGTCCTTAAAGCATATAATGTTGGGGTTCTAGCAAATATCTTGGTTTTAAAATAGCTATGAAAACGAGATAATTATTAGTCATAATGTGACATAAACAGCCAGTACCAAAAGCTGTTAGGTAGTTTACTCAGCCAGACATTTTTGTACCTCAAATTAAATCGAATGGCAAAAGGAAAACATGGCTAGCACCCTCATTTTTTAGGTTATACATACAAGTCTTATATATCCTTAAAGCTTAGAATGTTGGGGTTCTAGTGGAAATTTCGGTTTTAGTGTAGCTGTAAAATGTACAACGTTATGACTGCAAGTTTCAACTACACATATTGCAAACAGTAATGTTTTTTTTCTTTAAAGAAAAAATCAAAATGCCAACTACAAACACAACTACCACGCTCATTTTTTAGGGTATATATAAAGGTATTATATGTTCTTAAAGCTTAGAATCTTGGGATTCTAGCAAATATCTCTGTTTTAGTGTAGCTATAAAATTCACAATGTTAGACTACTTACTGTCAGGTACGCATCTTGAAAGCAATTACATTTTACTTAGGAAATATAGGTTACCACACTTCACTTGTTAAACTTTTAGTACAAAATATTTTACTTGTGATCATAACATCCTTCTTTTTGGTCATCAAAGGGTCCCAGTAATGACAGAAAGCATAGTTTTCCCAGGTAAAATCCATATTGAATGTGAAAATTCATTTTCTTACCAGACAAATGTATTCATAAATAAATGAAAAACCTAGTGTATTTGGCCTGCACTTCTGAACAAAAGATGGATGTGAAAAGTGTTCAAAAGCTTAGCAATTTCAGCATATACATCATCCTTATGAAACAGATCTTAAAAATGTGCTAGATTAACAATTTAAACTGAAGATTTACAGAGACAATTTACGAAAGAAATGTGTTGTTTGTCTCAGGACCCGGATGTAAACGTCACCCTGGTGCATTTTTTCTAAAAATATAGTTTCACAAACAAAGCTACAGCTCATTGGCTGTTCATTCAATCACTCTATAATGTTAAACTTATGTGGCCAGCCCCTTGCCAACATGATCTGAATTGGATCCAGCATCCTATCTTAGTATATGGCCGTGTAGGGTTCTTTCAAAGAGGATGTTGAAAAATACAAACAAAAAATATTTAGCATTTTCTTTATTTCAACTTGTGCCATATTCACTGTGTATAATTATTTGAAATGAATTTGACATATACAAAAATTTCAAAGTCTTCTTTCTTTAAAAAATATCAACCATATGTTTGTCCTTGCCTCAGATCCAGTGTAACAAGAGTTTAACTTTAGGTATGATTTTTTAGGCTGAATTTTACAAATCGGGGGCGAGGCTTAAGAGGTTAAAGAGCCAGGAAAAAACTTGTCAGAGAGGCTACCAAGAGGCCTACAGCAACTCTAAAGCAGTTGCAGGAATTCATGACAAAGAGTAGTAATTTTGTACATTTGACAACAATATCACACATCTGCCACAAATGTGGCTTGTATGAGAGAGTTGCAAGAAAAAAGCCACTCTTCAAGAAAGGCCACATGCACTCATGATTGAGCTTTGACAAAACGGACCTTGAAGTTTCTAAGGCCATGTGGAAAACGGTGTTATGGTCAGATGAGACTAAAATGGAATTGTATGGCCTCAATGCCAAGCGATATGTTTGGTGAAAATCCAATTCAGCTCACCATCTAAATAACACCATTCCTACAGTAAAGCATGCAGGTGGTAATACCATGTTATGCAGTTGTTTCTCTGCAGCAGGGACTGGAGCACTTGTCAGAATAGAAGGAAAAATGTATGGGGCAAAATACTGTAAAATTATTGAGGAAAACCTGCTGCTCTCTGCCAGAAAGTTGTCAATGGGAAGAAGATTTACCTTCCAACATGACAATGACCCAAAGCACACAGCAAAACTAACCACACAGTGGTTGAAGGAGAAAAAGTTGAATGTCCTTGCATGGCCTAGTCAGAGCCCAGACTTAAACCCCAGTGAAAATCTGTGGAAAGACTTGAAGACAGCAGTCCACAAATTGTCACCATCAAATTTAACTGAACTTGAGCAGATCTGCAAAGAAGATTGGTCAAATATTGCAACGTCTAGATGTGCAAAGTTAGTAGAGACATATCCCAACAGACTAAAGGCTGTAATTAAAGCAAAAGGTCGTTTAACAAAATACTGAAACAAGGGGGTGATCCTTTTTACAACTCAGTGATTATTTTGTTATTTTTTTCTGACATGTTGGTGTTATAAGTTGCACTTAGTAAATACAGCTTAATGAAACAAAAACTGTGTCTGTCTTCATTTCAGGCTGCAAAGCAACAAAATGTGATTATTTTACAGGGGGGTGATTCTTTTCTATACCTACTGTAATGTTTATGACACTGAATTCAAATTTGCATAATAATTTGGAACACAGTGTATTATAGCCACTAGTGATTAACTTAACTGCAAATTCTGCACAGTATCATATTATTGACTGACAACATGTTGTTGTAACTTGGTGTAACTTAATATTCACCACAGTATGATTCAAATGGTATTGTTTACATGTACAGACTGTATGTAGGTTGCTACTCTTCTGTCACCCTTATAGCTTGTTGTTTACATTTAGTTTTATTCCGTATAGTTTTTTTCTATTACAACTACATTGTTGAGCCATGGCACACAATTTCTACTGTACATGCAATGTACAGACAACTTGAAACTTGGATCAGGTGGCCTTTGTGACGCAATGTACAGTGCGGCAAATAAGTATTTAGTCAGCCAACAATTGTGCAAGGCAATTTATATGCAGGTCTGACATCTTAGGTTTAATGAGTGTGGTTAATGTGATCTTAACATGCCAAAGTATATAGGTTGGTCATATATCTACAGTAACTTACCAGTAACTTTCAATGTGTACGACTGGTTAGAGCTCACGCTGATTTCCCATAATCCTGTCTGGTTGCTGGAGGCCAGGCGGATTCGGTAGAGGTTTCCCACTGTCTGGACAGTCCCCAGTTTACCGTTTGCCTCTGCCTGTGTCTGAGTCACACCTAGTAGGACAGATTATCACAGGATGACAACATAGCTGGTTTTACCAGAAGGGGAATGATTAGATTGAATGTCCAAGTTGTCTATGTCTAGACAGATTCAGTTAACTTCAAAGTCAAGCTCAGGCTTCATCCATGTTATGACAGTGAACAGTCAAACGTTTGTTGTGTCAACATTTTGATTGGTAATGAAAGAGAGGATAACAATAACCCTGTCATCAAACAGCCAAAACATTATGATCACATTTTTGACAAGTGGAACCGAGCGTTCCTATTGGCTGAGCCATTTAAGCCCACACCCCTTTCCCCTCCCTTTGTGCGTTCCTATTGGTCCATGTATGCTCCACCCCAATGTAGCTGTCAAAACTTTGACAAGAAGAACCAAGCATTGCAATTGGTCCGTTGTTTGGTACAGCCCTAAATGTGCTCCTAATGGTCTGTGGTGCAGCTCTCCGCATGGTATAGGGGTCTATGTTGCCTTATGATAACATAATGAGTGTTGAAACAAATTCCTGATGTTTAACAGTATAATGATCAATAGATTAATGAAATGCTGAAATTACTGTTCAAATATTTTTTATTAATGTGTTACCAACTTTAGCAAAATGTTGCCTTTCTCATTTGCATGTAAAAACGAAATGGTTGTCACAATTTTTTTTATTGGTTTGCACACATTCATAGAAAACAATACATCACAAATCAAATGTATTTTACATGGAAAGAGAGAGTGTGTGCTGGAGAGGTCAGAAAGACATGGGAAACCTCTAATTCACTAGAAATAAATTAACAATAAAAAATATTGCATAAAATAACTAAAACAAAAATAATTACTAATTTTGGTTAAATTAAAAAACATAATATCAGGACATATGATTAGGTTACAGAAAAATGAGATTTAAATAATAAAAAGCTGAAGCGTTCATAAAGCCCATTTATTTGCCCCGTAACAAGATTGAGCTTTTCCCTTTGCTTTCCCCTGAGATAGATCCATCTTTGGTGTAGGCCTACCTTTTTGTTTAACTTTCAGTTGTAGCTCAAGCTAGTTTAATAAAGTCATTTTTAAGAAGAAACTCAAGATCCCTATCCATTGTTTACACTAGTTGCAAACTCTGACGCCGGTTGGCCCCGCTGCATACCTGTTCCAATTGTTATGCATCTGCCTGAGGCATGTAATTGGTGAGAAGCCAGGTTCACTGGAAAGAGATTTATATTTATGATGCATTAGAGATATTTATAATGGCTATTCTCAGCATCACCAATTTTATATAAAAAACTCCCTTTTTCAAAAAGACGAAATGTATGGGGCGCCGATTGTAAAGTGACACATACTTAAATTAACCGCAGCATTTCACCACATTTAGCTACTAATTTTTTTTTTTAAGTGGTGTTTAATATTTTAAGTCACTTTTTACCACATTTACAGCAATTTTTGTGAATTTTGTTAATTTACTTTTCTTGTAAAAATCTATTCAATCTAATTCTAAATGTTAAATGTTCAATCTAAATGTTAAATCTAAATGTTAAATGTTTAATCTAAATGTTAAATCTAAATGTTAAACGTTAACATTTAGATTAAACATTTAGATTTAATATTTAACATGTATAATGTTAAATCAAAATGTTAAATGTAAATTTTACATGTTAAATGTAAATGTTAAATCTAAAGGTTAAATCTAAATGTTAAATGTTAACATTTAGATTTAACATATAACATTTATAATGTTAAATCAAAATGTTAAATCTAAATGTAACATTTAGATTTAACATTTAGATTTAACATTTAGATTTAACATTTGGATTTAACATTTGGATTTAAATGTTAAATCTAAATGTTAAATCTAAATGTTAAATCTAAATGTTAAATGTTAAATCTAACTGTTAAATCTAAATGCTAAATGTTAAATCTAAATGTTAAATGTTATATCAATTTTTTTTATTTTAAATCTAAATGTTAAAGCTGCATTGTGTAAGAATTGCCTCAATCTAGTGGTGAAATTGTATATGACAAGCAACTGAAGCCCCTCATGTTGAACCTTGTGTGAAAATTACTTTGAAGTCGCTAATGAGGAAAAAGAGTTGAAAATCACCGCTTGTGGCTATATTTTATTATTATTAATGCTATAAATTAACAGTTTATTGTTGCACACATTATATCATTTATATACAATATAAGTTATTAGGTAATGATTGAACAATTGTTTGTAAACCTTTAAGAAACTGTTTATAAATAATTTATAAACATTACCTAAATAAAGGGACCAGATATTCCTATAAATTTGTTAATGGTTACTAAGTGGTTTGTAAACCGTATTCAAACAGTGTTTATTTTGCTGATAAGACAAACTATTATCAATGCACAAATCACTGTTTTATGAAACATCAGTAACAGATTTAATGGTGCCAAATAAAGTTACTTAATGCTTTATAGACCACTTATTCATATCATTTACTAACTAATACAAACATCAGTTGTAACGTTATAATAGACATTCCTATAATTCATATGGATGTTTTGCAAACCATTTATTTAGTCATTTTAAAGTATGGTAAACATCCATCGTAACTTTACAATGGCAAAATAGATAACATATATAGATGGTTCAGAAAGTATTTATTAGCCTTTTAGCAATGTATTATAATCGGCAGTTGCAACTTTATAATAATCATCCAAGACAATATTTATAGACGGTTACAAACAATTACTAACCACTGACAAAGTATTAGTTATCTAAGTGTTTCTAACTATTTAGCCATGTATTATAATCGTCAGTTGCAACTTTATAATAATCATATAGGCCAGCAGAATAGAGCTCTGTATTGCACTGCTGGTTTGTTTCTAAAGCTAAGCAGGTTCGGGCCTGGTTAGTCCCTGGATGGGAGACCAATGCTGCTGGAAGTGGTGTTGGAGGGCCAGTAGGGGGTCTAAAGATCTTCCCTCTGGTCTAAAGATCATTCCAATGCCCCAAAGCAGTGATGGGGACATCTGCCCTGCGTAGGGTGTCGTCTTTCAGATGGGATGTTAAACGGGTGTCCTGACTCTCTGTGGTCACTAAAGATCCCATAACATTATTCATAAGAGTAGGAGTGTTAAGCCTGGAATTCTGGACAGATTTCCAATCTGGCCCTCATACTATCATGGCAACCTAATCATACCTATCTCTCAATTCATTCATTCTCCTCTCCCCCCCTTCTCCCCAGGCCTTTGCTGCAAATGAGAAAGTGTTCTCAGTCAACTTGCCTGCTAAAATAAACTAATGTTTGGATACGTTTTACAAATCAATTAGTAAAAATTAACAAAGTTTTGGGAATATCTGGTCCATCAATTTAGGTAATGTTTATAGATGTTGATAAATAGTTTCGTAAAAGTTTACTTTTTTTAGAAATCAATAACTAATAACTAATATTGTATATAATTGATATAATGTGTGCAACAACAAACAGTTAATTGTTATTAATGCTTTAAATTAACAAACATTATTAAATATAATTTTATTGTTTGTTAACAGTAAAAAAACTATTTGTTAATAGTTAAATAACAATTTAGTAAACATTAGTTAACTATCAATTTACCATCTATAAATGATGGTTATTATAAAGTGTTACCCAAGCTTCAATAATAATACACACTATCACACAGTATTACAATACAAATAAACACTATTACAAACTATTACAACACCAATACACACTATTGCACAATAATACAGTACACACTTTTACAATACTTATATACACTATTACAACACTAATACACACTATTACACAATATAACACCACTATTTGACACAGTTACAATGCTAATACACTATATGTCCCCCACAACATAGGCCACTGTTTCCTCCTCAGTCCTGATGCAAAGTTTTTTGTGTTTTTTTATTGATATTTTGTGTTGAGTCTGAACAGACATTTCTATTTTAAGACAAAATGCAAGAAAAATACACATTCAGCATTTTTAATCTCCATTATAATGAAATAATATTTTACTGGCACTCAATTTAGTTATTCTACAGTTTGCACAGCAACGCCATCTGGTGGTGCACAGCCTTACTTAATTAAATTAAATACCTAATTTAGTCTAACACTAAAATGCAGATGTATTTTTGTCATATACTGTAGCAGACACTTTGATTCAGAGTGAGTGAGCTTTCTGAGGAGTGGTAGTAGCTTCTTACCTACAGGGTTCGTCAGTGTAAAGCTGAGGAACCTTCCGGTGATATAGATGGTGATGTTGGTCAGGGAATCGTCCATCTGGAAGGGGAACGTCTCAGCTCTGCCTGGGTTTCTTGCTCTCTGTAGGACTGTCACCTGGGAGAAAGGAGAAATGGACAGAATGAGATGAAGGAAGACAGAGAGAGACTAAAACAAAAGGCTGTTCTAGGATTCCGTGTAGAGTGTTACTTCAATGTGTAGTATTCATTTAGCAATGGATCACAATCTATGAAAGGGAAAAACTACAGTTTTCTAACTGGTTTCATTAAATGTACTAAATCCATCACATACTGGAACATGTTTAGTAGCACTTCAACAACGACAAAAAGACAATCAAAACCCCCTAGTACTGGGAATTTAAATTGGACATGTTAAATATATAGTAACAACAAGAGATTCACCGAGCTACACAAATGAACTCTGAATGTAGTAAATCATATTTTACTCAAAATAGAGTAGGACCAAATGATATCTAGTGAGAGTAAAATTAACTATGCAGTTTTTACTGCAGCCGCAGTCAGTGGATCTTATCGGGGACACCGGGCTCACATTACTGTCCGGACTGGGAGAAACAGAACGGTATCACACAATGGGTTTGATGCACCATTCCATTCACTCCAGTCCCAAACATAATGCGAGCCCGGCATCCCCAACGAAGATCCATTCACTCTGGTCCTGAACGTAACGCGAGCCCGGTGTCCCCAATTAAGATTCTCTAACCGCGGCTGGAATAAGGTCAATGATTTGTTTTAAACATCATTTAGTATAGAATGTTCTTACAACTACCGATAAACGTCTGATCCAAATCAAAATGGCTGATGAATCACCAAAGTGGAGGTAGAGGTGTCAACGATGATGTCAGTAGCCTGGGGCAAGTTGGCCTTGCTGACCACAATAGCCTGACCACCAGATGCCAGAGCCAGGTCCTTGTAGGTGTCAAACGTCCCTACTGAACGCTTCCTCCTTCTAGCTCCAGCACCATTACCAGTTAATAGGTAATTCACCTAGACAGATTAGTTTAAATTAGATTAGTTTTAAATTAGTTTTTTTAACTAGGTCAAAATACTAATTTACTAAATAAATACAAGGAAAGGGTTTATTTCAGATATTGATGCATAGGAACTGCAAGAGTAATAATGGGTTCCTCTTAAACAAGAAAAAACATTCACTGATGACTTGGTACTTCTGATCAGGGCGGTAATGGTGTCCTTCAGATAATTGTCTTTAGCAACTGCATCTGTGAAAACATAAATGTTGGACGATTCAGGAGCACCAGTCAGGGCCATCTGGATAAAGAAAAGAGAGGGTTTTTAGCTCATTTCTGTCAGTTGCACTATTTTTAGAGTACTATCTAAAACATTGTCATGTCAATCATCCCACGGTACCTGCAGTCCTGACAGACACATCTCAGGGATATCACCACCTCCGTTGGCAGTGAGCTTAGCGATCTCTTCTTTCATGACCTTAGGGTCTGTCGTTCTTATCAGGGGTCCGAATTCTAGCAAAAAACAATTTTAAATAATTTAATTGAATCTGAAAGTCATATTATATTGTAAAGTATTCTACTATTAAAAAAGAGTGATATAAGGGGCTAGGACTGACTCACAGTAAACACATAGAAATATTTCTTCCATGTTAGGATATACAGAAACATTTTCATTCATAATACTATTTTTCCATACTCTGTAAACTTATTTTTCTAATTCCACAAATCGGTGAAAGGTCCCCGCCAATGTATAATTTGTCTCGTTTTGGTACTCTTCTGGGGTTTTTGATCATGAACAAACACACAAGTGTTGAAGGGGAGTGTAAACCCGGTCTTACCTGGGTCATTGAAAGGGACCAGGATGTACTCAGAGGGCTCATCCTGTGTTCCCTTCTTGCTGTCGATGATCTCGTTAACCACTCTCTTAGCTTCAATGATGTCCTGACTCATACTGCCGGTTGTGTCAATCACAAAAGCCACCACAGAGGAACGTTCTACGCCCATGAAGCTGTGGGCAACAGAGAAAGGGAAGTAAAGTGTAGTGAGTAACTAAAGACATGTAATACCTGTACTTGTACAGCTGTTATTCCTAACAGTACATTGCTCTCTCCTTTGATACCTCCCATTTCATTGGTCATAGAGTAGCTGCAGGAAATCAAATGGTCATTGCTGCAGGACGCAGTTGCCTTGTGGTTAGGAAAAAACTTCATAAAATTTGTATAATCTTGAATGAACTTACCTACTCATTTGCATGAGCTTGATGATAGAATAAAATATTTTGCAGCATTTGAAAAATTAATTGTCAGTCATTGACTTGTATGTCATAGTGTTAGGGACATTGACCTGTATGTCTTAGGGTTAGGGTCATTGATCTGTATGTCATAAGGTTAGGGTCATTGACCTAGATGTCATAGGGTTAGGGTCATTGACCTGTATGTCATAGGGTTAGTGTCATTCACATGTTCTTGTTGCTCTTCGCTTAACCCTCTGTACCGTAGATATTCCTCGTCGCCGGCGGCACCCCGGATGTCCTCCAGCAACTGCAGGGTGGCGCTGGTTGCCGCGGTAACAGCGTCCTTGTGCAGTTTCTCATTGTCAGGGCGAAGCTCATCTTTGCTGATGCCCCCACGAGGATCCACTGAGCTGGTCAGGTCAATGGGGCCACCATGACTACACTTACCTAGAGAGAGGAAGGTGATGGGAGGTTTATAGAGAGAATGTGTGTGTATGGGCTGGATGGTGTGTGTTTATGGGGAGGGTTGTGTGTGTGTGTGTGTGGAATGGATGGTGTGTGTTTATGGAGAGGGTTGTGTGTGTGTGTGTGTGTGTGTGTGTGTGTGTGTGTGTGTGTGTGTGTGTGTGTGTGTGTGTGTGTATAGGGAGGATAGTGTGTGTTGAAACGTTATATGTTTGTGTACGTGTGTTTGTACCTTTAGGTTTAGCTGAGGATGAGGTCCCTATGTATCCTGAGGTGAGTTTCTTCTCATTGCGGATCTTAGACAAGAAGGGGTTGGGACAAAACCCACCGTTGACACAGTCTTTACAGGTTGGTGTGTTGATATCTTCACAACCAAAACACAACTTTCAGATGTGAACAACAAACATCAAAGCTCACACCCACACGGACAAAATATTTCAGCCTCTTATACTGTATATACAGAAATACATGTGCACACATCCACGTGCACTCTTGGTCTCTTAAATCACTAATCCATAGTGTACGCTGACCTTTTTCTCTCCTGTAAATTCTTGATTAATCCACTTCATAACTTACTGGTATAACCTTACTAATGTTATCCACCCGTCACTCTTGAGTACAATGAGCACCATCATTCACTGAACAGTGACAATTTTGTTATTATGCCTCTGTACTCTAGCACTTTGAGTTTGAAAAGATACAATGACAATGAGGTTGAAGTCCAGACTGTCAGCTTTAATCTAAGGGTATATTCATACATGACAGATAAAATATTTAAAAGTCACGGCAGCTTTTGAACATGGTCACCCCATTATTTTAGCACCAAAGAATATTGGACAGTTTAACACCATGTTGAATAAAGTAATCATTTTCAATATTTGGTTGCATATCCTCTGCATGCAATGGCTGCTTGAAATCTGCAATGCATCAGCATCATCAAATGCTGGATATCTTCCCTGGTGGTGCTCTGCCAGGCCTGTACTGCAGCCATCTTCAGTGCCTGCTTGCTTCAGGGACTTATTGCCTTCAGTGCCTGCTTGCTTCAGGGATTTATTGCCTTCAGTGCCTGCTTGCTTCAGGGACTTATTGCCTTCAGTGCCTGCTTGCTTCAGGGACTTATTGCCTTCAGTGCCTGCTTGCTTCAGGGACTTATTGCCTTCAGTGCCTGCTTGCTTCAGGGACTTATTGCCTTCAGTGCCTCTCAGCTTTCATCACTTCTGATCTTTGAGCTCTCCCTGCTGTTTCGTAGCGGATCCGACGATGTGCATCCCCTGTGCAAAGCACAATCACTGTCCAACTAACGACATACCCAGCTTTGATACAGTCATGTGAATGTAAGAAGCGGGAAACTAGATAAAAAATTCACACAGGTCACCAACTCAAAAACATATACAAAATGGACCTCAAATAAATACACATAGATCTGTCAGGCCTCCAATAAGGGAGACCATAACAACTGCACATTCTTCTTAAACCCATTGTCACAATGCCTCCAGTGTCTGTGTGTTTCGTTCTGTGTATCATGTCTTAGCGGTTTCTCCCCTGTGTGTTTTTCATTCTGTGTTCCATGTCTTCGTGGTTTCTCCCCTGTATGTTTTGTTCTGTGTTTCATGTCTTAGTGGTTTCTCCCCTGTGTATTTTGTTCTGTGTTTCATGTCTTAGTGTTTTCTCCCCTGTGTGTTTCGTTCTGTGTTCCATGTCTTAGTGGTTTCTCCCCTGTGTGTTTCATTCTGTGTTACATGTCTTAGTGGTTTCTCCCCTGTGTGTGTAGTCCTGTGTTTCATGTTTTAGTGGTTTCTCCCCTATATGTTTTGTTCTGTGGTTCATGTCTTAGTGATTTCTCCCCCGTGTGTTTTTTTTTCTGTGTTTAATTTCTAAGTGGTTTCTAACCTGTGTGTTTCATTCTGTGTTTCATGTTTTAGTGGTTTTGTTTTGATTCTGTTCCCGCTTTTAGTTTACCTGACCTTGTCACATGTTTTGGTCATCCAAACGGTTTTGGTGTTTACTCCCCAGCTCCACGCTCTTCCCTCATTAGTTCAGTATTTAGTTCAGTATGTGTGTTAGTCTTTTGTGGTTCATTGTTTTCCTTTTCATTGTTATCCCTCAATACTGTTACAAACATTGAAAAGCTCTGGAATGTGATCAACAGGAAGTTGGTCACAATTGTCATGCATAAAATTTAGAATAGTATTAAACATGCGTTGGTTTAGATTTGTTCTATATGATGTGATGACTGAAAAGTGGATTTATAATTTTACTGACAATTACAGATTTTGTTTATTGTGAAAGGTTTTAGAATGAACACAATTAAATTCAAGGTTAAAAAGGAATTCCAACAGGGATTCAACAAAATTGTTACGGTTAGGACTTTAATTTCTATGATAATATCATCTGTTTGCCCACTCAGGTTGAAAAATAAGAACGGACAATTGGAACTATTCAGTATGGAACTCTGTGTTTTGTTTCATGAACTGCATCAAATTTTCAGGAGGGGCTTTGTTCTTGCAACCCTCCCATACAAGCCACATTTATGGAGAATTTGTGATAATGTTGTCACAAGCACACAATGACCACTCTTTGTCATGAATTCCTGCAACTGCTTCAGAGTTGCTGTAGGCCTCTTGGTAGCCTCTCTGACCAGTTTCCTCTTGGCTCTTTAATCCAGTTTGGAGCGATGTCCTGACCCAGTGTTGTACCAAATACCTTCCACTTCTTAATAATGGACTTCACAGTGCTTCTAGGCACTGATAAAGCCTTTGAAATTGTTTTGTATCCATCTCCTGACTTGTGGCTGTCCACAACTTTATCCTGTAGAACTTTCGAAAATGCCTTGCCACCCACAGTTGATTGTTGTCTTCAGTTGCACTACCAAGGACTGAAATGCTACAGGAAAAGCTTGTTTCATGCTGAGCTAATCAAAATAATCACAGTTGAAAGTCAATTGGCTTTGTGTGCTATTGAGAATGTGAATAACTCCACCTGGTTGGGTTTACAAGTAATTTATAGGAGGGGGTGATACTTTTTCCAACTCTGTGATTCCTTTGTTTGATTTGAAAATATTTTTTTTTCTGACAAGTTGGTATTATATCTTTTACTTGGATGTTATTAGTTGTACATACAGCTGAATGAAACAAAAACTGTGTCTGTCCATTTTCATTTCAGGCTGCAGAGCAACAAAATGTGATTATTTCACAGGGGAGTGATTATTTTCTATACCTACTGTATGTTATTCTTATTTTTCATTCACTTTTATGCACCCTTTGAGTCCCCTGAATTTTCACACTTTTGATTTTATTTCAGTTAGAGCTTGTGTCCAATTATCATGCATGGAATCTTTTTTTAAACTCAAAATAATGGGCAACTCTGTTTAGCGCCACTGGTGACTTCTGGGCAAACATTATACAAGATGGCGTGAGAGGTGCAATACATTCGAAGTGAACTGCATGCATTAACAAGATTGAACAAAATTGCGACGGTAAGACCAAGTGAGACCATGGATTTATTAAGAGTGAGACACTTGCCTGTCATTACATTATAAATATTGCACAAAAAACCTGACGCAGTGTCAAATCAAGTGCAGTATACAGTGAGTTCAGTGTCTGGAATAGCTAACAACCACACCGCTAGCTAGCTCACAACACAGTCCTGGAATTGTTGTTGTGCTCTGACTATTGCTTGGAAGTCGACAGCCATAGTAGCATGCTAATCTTGAATAGGAAGCTGTGTGTTTTGACAACAAAGGTAATCATTTATAATTGCTAAAATGTAGAAATGTTAACCAGATAGGTGATTGATATATTTGGATGGTAATTATCACACAAGACGTGACACATTAGCTGTCTTGGTGGAAGTGAATGATACATTAGCCAAAATATATAGTTTAATCTGTACAGTACACATTACACTCTTTAAATAACTTTCTATGATTAAATCATGTAGCTTATGGTAGTATTGTTAAAGAATAGAGGAATAACGCATATGGAAAAAATGAAATTGTGTCACAGCCACAGGTTGAGCATCCGGTTTGCAAATTGAAACAAATGAGGAAGTGGCTTAAACCTGCATTCTATCTGAATTCCAGCTGGCGGTGATACGTCTGGTTGCAATAGAGCTCAGTTTCTATAAAAGTCTATGAGAATGAGAGACACTTCTCACTCGATTATTATCTACACTTTCATAATGAGTGTATGGTCTCAATTGTTAGATTTAAACCTTCTGCAATATATAATGATGTTCATTTTTTAATTATGGTCTCATTGATTTTAAAATCGGCGATAAAGCAAAAGGGGTGTTTAGGGCGTGGCTATGGCGTTCGGTTGTACGACAAGACACTCAAAGGAGTTGGCAGTTCAGTTTTCCGGTAAATAACATTACATTTTGCTTTACATTTTGTTTTAATACTGTTTTTCATTAGCATCCCAAATCATGTCAGTTAGCTAGCTAGATTACTCCTCCCTCTCATCTAAAATCGTCACATCCGCAACCAAGATGTATGCGCCCGTAACGGCAAATTCGATGACCCAAATCCGATCTTCACAAACCAATGTGTGATGTCCACTGATATATACAATCTATGGTCACAGCCTATTGCAGTTTTCATGCAACTAGATTATTTGCCTGTTGAAGGCACTTTATGTAAATGAGTCATGTGTGCTTTATTTAAATTAGCCATTTGCTGGTTGAGAAAGAGAAAAGCATTGTTAAATAGTGAAATGGAGCTACGTGTTTGGACCAAAAAGGTAAGCTTTTATGATCTAATGTCTTAATTGAAATAAACATGAACGTTTATAGAACATTGCTAAACATGTAGAAATGTTAACCAGATAGGTGATTGCGTGCATATTTTTTAAGTGTAGGCTTTCCATTTGTAGATCGTGGCCACTGTATTAGGAACATAGGCTATATATAGGCTGGCAAGATTTTTTTTTTAACAACGCTTTTCCGGGATGAAATTTAGTTAATTGCATCCGTCATGGTCTGCAGTTTCATAATATTCTATTGAGAGCAGTGGCACAGATTTCCTACAGAACATGTTTGGAACTTTCTAAGATTTTAAACCATCAACTATGTCACAATGGCAAATTTACTAGCATGAAGCAAGAGCACCTTTTACCTCACCATTCAATTCCAAAAGAGGGCTACTGACCAACTTCCTCCAGTGTTTACCGGGGTTTACATTTTGAGAATCCAAAGCATTTTAGCTTTCTGGTACCTAACAACCAAAAGCAAGACATTTTCCGGTATGGTTGAAATCTGTATTCAGAAGTGTTATACATTACTTAAACCTAACTTAAACTTTTCTTAGGATTTTTATCATATCAGTTTATATATCAGTTTTTTGTCAGTTGGTGTTAAATAGGATAAATTAGGATCTTGTATCCTTAGTAATGAATGAATAGGATAAATCAGGATCTCGTATCTTTAGTAATAAATGAATAGGATAAATCATAACATCTTATCTTAAGCTAGAGTAAAAACTTTTTTGTGTTTTTTAAATAGATTTTCTGAGCATAAACTGTAATATTCAAACCATTTTAAAACACTGAAAACATGCTGAATGTCAAAACATGAACATATTTTCATACCCTGAAGAAGGCTGTTTGTGCTGCTTTGCGTGGGTTGCTTCTTCCCATGTCTTTAAATTTTCTACCATGAAATAGCCATGAAAAAAAGGTTTTTTATGATTTTAAGAGGGGTGCCTTGGATTTCCTTTTGTCTACACTTAATTGAAGTCCCAACCCTAAAGAGCACCTTCAAACTTCTGACTGAACTCCATGAGCACCCTGGACCCTTTTGTCTTTCCATATTTTTAGGGTTCAACCACAAAGTGGTAGAACCCTATTGTTTTTGTGTTGAATGGTTATTATTATTATTTGTTGTCTGCCACGCCGGCTGAAATTCCCGTGAGTTGGAATGAGCTAGAAACATGAAACTTGGGGGAATAACTGGAAATGGTGTGCATGTGCTTCCATAGAAATATGAACCCAATCGGCCACATGGTGGCGCTCTAATTAAGGCTTCAAAACATAAATTTTGAAAGGCCACGCCCCTCACACTGTAAGTCCGATTTACTTCAAATTTCTCACTCAGGCGCAGCTCAGTGTGCTTTACAAAAAAGCCTCAAGGACCATTAAGGTCCGCCTACAATTTTTTAAAGAATTTTTGTAAAAACACATTTTTGACATCTTCTCCTAAACCGTAGCTCCGATTGCCACCAAAATTTCAGTGAATCATCAATGGACCAAGTTTATTAAAAGTTACTTTTCAAGTTATTGACCAATGAACTTCAAAAGGGGTGTGGCTCTGGACATTAATGAACACAAATGAGCAACTGTATGTCCAATCATCACAAAACTCACAGGATATGTTCAGATAAATGCCCCAGACATACCCAGACAGTTTCATATACATGCACCTCCAGGGGGCGCTACAAGCGCAAGATAGGTGAGTAACAATACACAAATTGTACTATTAATTGTATATTCATTCTCCAATCATGAAATATCTCTCCGAACATAAGTTACTGAACCATGCCCTGGAAGTTTTAATCAAATTGACCACTTGGGGTGCTTTAAATGTATAATAAATACACGTGGAATGACACAAATCAAGCTATAGATCATAAAATGTTTGTCAAATTGTTACAGAACTTGCAGGAAATTATGCTATTAATTGTATATTCAATCGCCAATAATGGCAAATCCCTCAGGATATATCACCATAAATACCTGAACCGCGCCCTGCATTTCTAATTCAAATTGACCACTAGGGGGTGCTTTTATCTTCTTCTACACTGTAGCTCCGACATGTCACAACATTTTCAGTGAATCATTATTGGATCAAGCATATTTGAAGTTCAACAAAACATGTCAATCTCAATTACATTTTAAGTTATTGACCAATGAACTTTGAAAGGGGAGTGGCTCTCGACATAAATTAATACAAATCAGTAACCGTAAGGCTAATCATCACAAAACTTACTGGATGTGTTTAGATAAGTTCCTAACATATACCCAGACAATTTCATATACCTTGACCACTAAGGGGTGCTACAAGCGCAAGATAGGTGAGTGCCAATACACAAATGTTACTAGTAATTGTATATTCATTCTCCAATCATGACAAATCTCTTAATAAGTAACTGAACCACACCCTGCAACTCTCATTCAAATTGACCACTAGGGGGTGCTTTAAATGTATAATAACTGCACGTGGACATAAATCAAGCTATAGATCATAAAAATGATAGGATATGTTTTATAGCAATGTTGAACCTTGTGTGAAATTACTTTGAAGACAGCCCTCCTAGTGTTTTTTAGCCTAAATAACAATGTACTTTTTAATTTCAATATTTTCTCAATTACTTAAAGCAGTGCATCTCAAACCGAGCACCACATTTGATCAACCTATCACAGTACCACCTATAAGTCACCGTCTTTTAGTAAATACAGAAATAATGAATAGCCATTGTATGACCATGTAGGTGAACAAGTTTTAGTTGTTAGGCATAATGTAGGAATTTTAGTTGCAAACAAAATTCATTGTGCACAAGAAATGACCAATTACTGTAAACAGTTTACGAGCAGTATGAGCACCCAAGAAGCCTATTCCCCCCCGCATTGCCGCTGTAACTACATAAGCGTTACAGCCACAAAATGTTCTGATTAATGTTACAATACAACATATCAAACCCATTATTTTTTCTAGTCAAATGATGTACCACGACTGGGTGCTTGAAGTTCCACCAGTAGTACACATACCACATGTCTCTTTGGCCTTTAATGGAGGCCCTAGATGTTGCAAGGACTGCAGCCTTCCTCTCAGGACCTAATCCTGCCAACCATTCCCAAGACCTATTTTGTTTGAACATGATCATACCTTCTAATGCTAGTTTGCTAACCCTAGTCTATGCTTTATACTGGTCATCGGATACATTGTCGTACAGTCCTTCCTTTAGGTCAACCTACAACACACCCTCACTAGACTGGCAAAAATGAGCTCTAGAGCTTGTTTTGTCATGTCATCAGACTCTTCGGATACGGTCACTATGATGTGTTGAAGCTGGGTCCCCTGTGGACATCTACGTCATCATACAGAGTGACCTTACCTCTAATGAAAAGTGCTGCTGTATTCCTGCGACTCTGTCAGCTTTTTAACAAGCATGCTATACCTGTTGTTTATTGCGAGGCAATGCTCTTTCTTACCAAGAACTCTCCAGACCAGTTCTGTACCAGTTTGTATACAAGGGCTAATGCCCTGCATCCTGTATCCTGTATTGAACTATTGAATTAGCCTGTTCTCATTTTGGGTGAATCTTGTAAATTCTAGCAGGTAGGTGTTTACTATCTCTACACCAACCTGCTAGAATTGACAAGATTCACCCAAAATGAGAACAGGTTGGTGTTTACTATCTCTACACCAACCTGTTCTCATTTTGGGTGAATCTTGTCAATTCTAGCAGCTTGGTGTAGAGATAGTAAACACCTGCTGCATAGTGCATCACATTTATGCAGTGAATTTTAAAAATAACTAAAGGAACGTGGTCAGAACCATTCTTGTTAGGCAAAAAAGTTTTGAATTCGACAGGCTTAACACTCTTTTTATGTTCATGTACCGCTTTACATACAGTTCAGATAAGCCTAACTGTACCACTTTCTCCACTAAATGAGTGTGTGGGATCCAGCTTGGCACTACCAACCTTGTCCTGTTGGAAAATAAGGGATTCCCACATTGTCTTTCTATACCTAAGTTTGTTTTGAGTTATTTTCTTTTAACATGAATATTTGCAATTTTTTAATGCAGCTCTTCTACATTTCTATCCAACTGTAAATTAATGTGGAACTGACAGCATTTTAACTACTTACCTACTTTAATATGAAGCAAACAGACACACTAGCGTTCAAAGGTTTGGGGTCATTGTTTTGATTGAATTGGATACCTTCATTCAGGAAGGTGGCATTAAATTGATCAGAAATGACAGGCAAATATAATTAATTACTAATGAGCAAGAACATTTCATCATTAGGACACTGCAGTAATGGCAGCTGAAAATCTTGCTTTGCAGTTGTATGTGAATAATTTATCATAAATCAGTCATTTCCAACAGAGATAAACATTTATAATACTGTAATGTGTTGGATATATATCTGTATACATGCAATGCAGCCTTGGTGAAAGAAAGTATACATTTTTGTCAAATGTACATTTCTGGGTACCCCACACTTCTAAACAAGGGAATGTGTAATATATGTATTTGTTATGCTGTAAAACCAGCCTTGTGAGATTTTATGGATTTGAATGATGTAGAGTAAGGCAGTATAAATAAGGAAGTATAAATTGCAATTACACTGTTGGGGAACAGTGAAGAATCATGCTTTGATGAAAATTACACTCTCCTAAAGGATTATTAGGAACACCATACTAATACTGTTTGACCCCCTTTCACCTTCACAAACTGCCTTAATTCTATGTGGCATTGATTCAACGAGGTCCCATATTGATAGGATAGCATCTTGCAGTTGACGGAGATTTGTGGGATGCACATCCAGGGCAAGAAGCTCCCATTCCACCACATCCCAAAGATGCTCTATTAGGGTTGAGATCTGGTGACTGTGGGGGCCATTTTAGTACAGTGAACTCATTGTCATCTTCAAGAAACCAATTTGAAATTATTCGAGTTTGTGACATGGTGCATTATCCTGCTGGAAGTAGCTGTCAGAGGATGGGTACATGGTGGCCATAAAGGGATGGACATGTTCAGAAACAATGCTCAGGTAGGCCGTGGCATTTGAACGATGATCAATTGGCACAAAGTGTGCCAGGAAAACATCCACCAAACCATTACACCACCACCAGCACCCTGCACAGTGGTAACAAGGCATGATGGATCCATGTTCTCATTCTGTTTACGCCAAATTCTGACTCTACCATCTGAATGTCTCAACAGAAATCGAGACTCATCAGACCAGGCAATGTTTTTCCAGTCTTCAACTGTCAAATTTTGGTGTGCTCTTTCAAATTGTAGCCTCTTTTTCCTATTTGTAGTGGAGATGAGTGGTACTCGGTGGAGTCTTCTGCTGTTTTAGCCCATCCGCCTCAAGGTTGTGCGTGTTGTGGCTTCACAAATGCTTTGCTGTATACCTCGGTTGTAACGAGTGGTTATTTTAGTCAAAGTTGCCCTTCTATCATCTTGAAGCGGTCAGCCCATTCTCTTCTGACCTCTAGCATCAACAAGGCATTTTCACCCACAGGACTGCCGCATACTGGATGTTTTTCCCTTTTCACACCATTCTTTGTAAACCCTAGAAATGGTTGTGCGTGAAAATCCCAGTAACTTTGTGAAATACTCAGATACTCAGGATTGTGAAATACTCAGACCGGCCCATCTGTCACCAACAACCATGCCACGCTCAAAATTGCTTAAATCACCTTTCTTTCCCATTCTGACATTCAGTTTGGAGTTTAGGAGACTGTCTTGACCAGGACCAAACCCCTAAATGCATTGAATCAACTGCCATGTGATTGGTTGAGTAGATAATTGCATTAAGGAGAAATTGAATGGGTGTTCATAATAATCCTTTAGGTGAGTGTATATGAAAGTATTGAACCTTATCATTTTCTTCTGGGAAAAAAAGTTTAGGGACCACTGGAAATAAGGACACAGTTCAGTTTTTGCAAGAATTGACAAGAAAGTTATATTCATCATATTCATTGTCTTCGCTAACTAACCAGGGTGGTAAATGACCCCTACTCAAATTCTTTGTTATTTTCCTGAGGAAAAAGCAACAGCTCTTTTTTTAACTTTGGTTTTTAAATGTATCTTTCCAGGACAACATGCCTCTCCTGGAAAAACAGCTGTGAAACCTGATAAATGAACATAGACAACCTTGGATCCAATCAGCAATGACACATAAAATGAGATATACATTCACCTGTTCAACTGGTCTTAACACAAATCTAATCAGCCAATCACATGGCAGCAAGTCAATGCATATAGATATGTTCAAGACGATCTGTTGAAGTTTAATCCAAGCATCAGAATGCCAAAGAAAGGTGATTTAAGTGACATAGAACATGACTCTGAACGTCTTGTGCCACTGTAGCCAATCTGCTTCAAGACTCAACGTGTTGTGCATTCAAAGATGCTCTTCTGCATATCTTGGATATAATTCCTTTTTTCTAGTTAATATTCCTTTACTGTTGCTATAGACAATCATTACTTTCATTTTTTTGTTTCTGGTGTGGCCTTCTGAATGTGACTTTGTCTAAAGAGTTGTTTTGGGAACCAATGGCCATAAGGAAATAATTTTTTGGGAGGCTTTACCAGAAAACTAACATTAATGAAGAGCGGTGTTAGTTGCACCAGATGTGCTTGAGCTGGAACTGATGAAATACCTAAGATAGCAAAGGGACTCAATGTTACAACAGACACTGTTGGAAGCATAGTTTGCTAGTTCTAAGTTAAAGGTACAGTGGTTGAATTATGTGGACAGGGCAGAAAAAAGAAGCAGTCAACTCCTGCAATCAGATTTCTGAGGTGACATGTTGTGTAAATTGCTCAAGTGACTATTGGAAGCACAGCTTATAGATAAATAGAACAGTTTGAGGCAATAAACACTTTCCTAACATAATGTCATACAATTTTTTTGTTAGTGTTCCCAAAACATTAAATTTGTGAACTTCACTGATCTGATGAGACTGGGTAATAAAACTCTTCAGGCAAAATATACATTGATATTTAATGGATTTGTGTTATGAAGTTATAAATTAGTGATTTTAAATTCATAGTGCTAAGTACCGTTGAACTTCAACCGTAGCATTGGCACTATCACTCTGTATTCTCCTGGTGTAACTGAGTCTGTTGTACAGGAGTGACCACAGGATATCATCATCACCAACGCTCCCCTGGTCTACTTGGCAATAAAATAAATATCAATTTGTAATTGTTTAAAGGCCCGCGACCCCTCGCCGGGATAAGCGGTTGACTGTGTGTGTGTGTGTGTGTGTGTGTGTGTGTGTGTGTGTGTGTGTAAAGGATTAATACAGAATGTCAAAGATATAAATAAATATCCAATAATAATAATAATAAACTCTGATGATGTTGGTCCATCTTGTGTCTGATGGCTCAATCTCTCAATAGTCTCACAAATCTCACACATTCAAAATGTTTGTTTTTTATGCCTTATTTTATACCCAATACGTCAGTGCCTTTTGACAAGCATTACAGCGGTATCGTTCAATGTCACATGACAACATTTTTGGACACGCTTTGTCATGTGACCAGCAGTGTTTTTGTAACACGTCTCAATACATTGTTCAGATGCAGTGATGTGTCAAAAACATTGAAACAGTTTGATACTTGAATGTTGAGTGCCCATCACTACTTGCCAACTCTTCCTTCGATCATGGATGCCTTACACAGCAACATCATCTCCAGCTTGCAAGGTTGGGAACAGCTACAGATGAGGTCCTACAGAGACTACGACACCTAGACTCAGCCGAACCTCCCTGACTAGGCGCCTCCAGCACCCCTCAGGAACCCAGACCATAATACTAGCCTGCCTCTCTCACTCCCAGAATACTACAACCCAGATAAGTGCCACAGTTTTTTGCTACAAATCGACCTATATTTCACTGATAGGGTAGAACATGACATATCAAAGACAGCTAAGGTGGCTGCCATCATATCGGTGCTTACATATAAAGCACTAGAGTGGGGGTATCCTCATTTTGGGAGAGGGCAGACCTGAGATACACATTGGACAAGCTAATAAAGAAGGCTGTAAGCTTGGATGGTTTAGTACAGGCCAGTAGGGTTCCCGCTCTGCGCGCACTGCATTCCTCTTTTGCATCAGCTATGGAGGAACATATGGAGATGGGTTCCACGTGCCTTACCCAGGCAGAACGTCAGAGGAGACTACGTCAGGTCCTTTGCCTCTATTGTGGGGAGGAGGGACACATGGTTGTGCAATGTCCCCGTAGGAGGAACGCAAAAATGCAGCAGGACACCACAGTCTGGCACAGAGGTAGGATTCACTTTTCCTAGTCCTTCTGGTTCTGATAACTTGTGGTTGAAGTGGCCTTAACTGACCATCCCAGTGAATTCCCTCTTCCAGCACAGGTAGATTCAGGAGCTACCGGGAATTTCATTGATGAACTAGTAACCAAGGCTATGAAAATCACATCGGTGAAACTGGTCATGGCTATTCCAGTTCTGGCAGTTGACAGCCGTCTGGTAGGGAAAGGCTATATTACACACCAAACACTTCCAGTGTCCATGGCTATCGGGATGGACCATGTGGAATGACTCAGTTTTTATGTTTTAAGTCGTTTTCATCAATCAAATATTGTAATACAAGGCATGGAGTTGTGGAGCATTTCATCATTCGAATGAGACAAGTATTTCTCCTCCCTAAACCAATTCCTAACTACGGAGGAGAGCTAATCATTTTAACAGGAGGAAACACTATCCTACGGGAACAGACTTCGAAAAAAACTGGTCATTTCGAATTAAACCCGAGGCAAAACGATGACCCGCTCGCTCTGCATTATCCTGCTTATCCTGCTTATACTGTATAATTAAATTTGTTAGACACAAAATAGTTGTTTTAAAAATGTTATCCTGATTCTAGGCTGAGAACTGTTACCATACACAAAAACACAACAAGTTTCCGATCACAGTAGGCTACACCAGAAAAAATAGAAAATGTTATAAAATACACCGTTTTTTGGTTTGCATCCTGCGTCTCGGCTCTTGCTCTTGCAAATGTTGCATAAACCTCACCGATTGCAACCTAACTTGCTCTTAAAACTTATCCTAAAGTGGTGGATTCACTATCTTGCTGATCTGCTGTAACTATGCCGAAGGCTAAAGCGGAGCAAACTGACTTAAACGCCGAGGCGGTCACCATGGCGTCACTCACCCATCTGGTTGAGTCTCATTGAACCGCCATCTCCGAGGACTTCAAACAAACTCTCTCAGCTCTCGAGATCAAACTAAACAGTGTCATAACTACAGTGACAGAACACGCTGAGAAACTTGAAATTCTTGAGAGCGAAGGTGACGCGCGAGAGATATGCCTGAAAGCTGCCAATGAAGCTATTGTCGAGCTTCAGATGGACCATGCTAAATTGGCAACTAAAGTCGTCGACCTCGAATCACGAAGCCGCCACAACAACATTAGGGTAATCGGTGTACCTGAATCCGTGGAGGGGATACAGCCGACAGTTTTCTTCGCCAAGATGCTCGAGGAGATCTTTGGAGCGGTCCTTGATTCGCCTGTGGAATGTGAACGGGCTCATAGAGCCCTGGCACTTAAACCTCCAACCAACCAGCGGCCAAACCCGGTCATCATCCGTCTCCTCAGGTTCCAGGTAAAGGACAAGATCATCCGTCATGCCCGGACCATGAGGGGTAGGCTGAAATTCCGGGATTACTCCACTCTTGTGTTTCAGGATTATCCTCCAGAGGTTGTGCAGCAGCGGAACGAGTTCAAGGTGGTCATGTCGGAATTGTACGAGCGAGGGTTCAAGCCGGCCCTGCTGTACCCGGCCAGGCTTTACATCAAAATGGAGTCGGGAGGTAGAAAACACTTTCCAACGGTAGCTGAGGCTGAAGCCTTTATTGTCTCCTTGCCCTCACAGAATGCATAAGATCATGGTTGTTGTTTGAAGTAGAGTTCCTATTTTTGCATTCTCCATTGACAACGGTGACCGGCATCCACTTTTGCTGATTATAAGAGACAGTGTCTCTATCCTGACTCAATCATGACTTAATGTTTCCAATAGACTACTCATTTTCACGGGAGGTTGGACTATGTTTCCAGGACGGAAAGGTGAGAGACATTTTCTATTTTGAGGTTCTCTCTTCTTTCTTTTCTCTTCTTTTTTTTCCTTTGCAAGTTGGCGCTGATGACTGCAGCGTGGTACAAATTACTACACAATGGTACTACAATATTTTCTTATGTGTGTTTTGTGTGTATACATGTGCGTTTGGTTGCTATGTTTGTGTTTGCGGCTACTGCCGTATCAATGTTTCAATGTAATTCCAGATAATTCCATGATTCAATTGTACTGTCAATATGGGTTTTGATGATCTTAACATCGTTGGAGATTCTCAGCACTGCATTGACATGGGTAGCAATATAACTTGTAAAGTTTTTGACCATGATAATTTAAAACCATTAAATTCCATATATAATTATTCACTGTTACATTTAAACATTAGAAGCTTAAACAAACATCATACTGATTTAGCCTCCCTACTATCTAATTTAAGATGTAATTTCGATATTATTGGATGTAGTGAAACCTGGCTCAATCATTTTTCAAATGTTGATTTACTTAACCTTGAGGGGTAAAATTTACACATTAAGAACAGACCAAATAGAATAGGTGGAGGTGTCGTCCTTTATGTTAACCTGTTCGAGCTCACGCTGCCGGCCGCGGGAGAGTTGGCCAAAAGGTGAATAGAATCATTGCTCACAAGTGCAGATTTAACTCTGCATATACATGGCTTATATCTACAGAAAGCTTAGAATTTCACGAATTTAGCAAACATATCCGATTTACAATAGCTATAACAAGAATAAAAAGCCATGTTATTATGTGACTT
>JACXGM010006600.1:0-32437 GCA_016801145.1 Umbra pygmaea | reverse complement strand
AAAATATATTTAGAGCATTGAGAGCAGACAGAGAAATTGGAGGCTTATTAACCTGTCGTGGTGATCCGAGGCCTTGAGTAATGATAAAGGAGGTTACCTCACTGGAGAGGCCAGGTGGGTCAGACAATGTAGCAGCGGATGTCGGGGGAGGAACCGTGAGATTTTCTGGGGAATGGTGGATAAAACCTCTACAATGTGAGAAAGCTAAAAAGGTTAACAGAAACAGCAGAAATTGAGATTGAGCCATAATGACAGAAGACAATGTAAATATAAAAACAATGGCCAAGCAAATTAGCTAGCTAGCAGTGGTATCAACCTATGAATGAAGACCTATCAATGAACAGAAGTATAAATATATAAAAGAAAAAAAAAAGATATATATGTATATATATGCAGTAAGCAGTCACGGGTAGAGGCAGGAATTGCAGTTAGTTAGTGAGTGAAATTGCGTTTACGCGCATTGTGCGAGAGATCCAAACAATGGCCTAGCAGATTAGCTAGCTAGCAGTGGTACCAGCCTATAATGATGACCTAGCAATGAACAGTAGTATAGCCAAACCGTAAACGGTCCTTTCATCGAAGTGGGATCAGAATCGGAAGTTTGAGAGAGTTATATAATATAATCCAGAGAGTTTGTTGAAGAAATCAGGGTGTGGGTCCGTTTTGAAGAGGATGGCAGGGATGTTGTGCAAAGCGAGTGTCGACTCCAGATGCTAGCGGCCCTGGGTGAGGTAGACTAGGGCGCCTGGGAATGGCCAGCCACGGTGGTTGGAGACGGGCTGCGTCGGACTGGCACAACTCCAGGGCGGCAGTGTTGGGAATCCTGGGATGAATGTGTCTTCGGACAGCTGAGAGGTTGGTCGTTCTCAATTCTGCGTTGGATTCCGGAGGCTCTGTGATGTTGGTATTGGCTTAGTTTGATGTAGCTTAGCCAATGTGGGCTAGCCAGCAGCAGCTAGCTAGCTGTAATGGGTGCTAGGTAGTTAGTTGCTAACAACAGACGGATAGCTAGCTATCTACCGGGGATCCAGATGGGTGGATAACTGCAGAAAAAGTTCCCGTGGGTGGTGTGGTTCACCAGAAAGTATCGGTGATGAAATTAGGAAGGAGCGATTGTAAAGATAGATTAAATTAGAAGGCAAAGGATAAAGATGAGAAGACAAAAGGGGCTATATACACAGGACTGGACAAAAACACAACTTGCACCCTACGCCATCTTGTTGACTAAAGTTGATCCTAATGCTGAAAATTCTGTATTGCTCAAGGCTATTTCTACACAAGATGTCTACTTTTCTACAAATTGTTTATAGATTATCACTCTGTAGTAAGGATTTTCTCCCATAATACCTGGATCAAACACACACACCTTCCAGTAGCTGGCTGATTAAATAGAAACATGTACAGTAGCAAGCTAGCTACAATCTTATTCACTCCAATAACCAATGTATAGCTTTTTACTTTACAGTTAACTATAAATTGATTAGTAATAGACCATTTGTGAAGTATTCAATTATTATTGATTATTTATTTAAATCAGCTATTGGCAATGTTTACCATATTAATGACAACTAAACTGTCAACAAGCAGCTACTTTGCTATCTAGTAAGGCGGTTATTGTTGCTTGACTGAATTTCAAGTTTAAGTGTAATTATGAGGGCAAAGAACATGAAGATCATATCTGAAATTACGGTAAAGATGTTTATATTTTTTATCTTCTTGGATTTCTTGATATAACTGATAAGCACAGTGTAGCATGGGAATTTAAAAATGGGACTGTACTTTACTGTGGCATATAGGGAAAGGAAATATTTTTGTTCATAATCACGTTGTGAATGTAAATTTCAATTTAAATACTAGGCTACATTAATAACATCTTAGCATGTTATTTTTAAGTTTAAAATACCCTGATTTCAATGATCAGTTGTTTAGGTCTACTGCAGCACTCAAAAGAGAAGGTAACGTAAGCTTTTTATTTAACATGGCTTGAAAATGTTTCTCAGTATTATGGTTTCTTCTTGTATTTGTTTTTATAGTGTTTAATCATAGTTCCCCAGTGTTTCCCTGTTTTGTGATTATTGATGCCCTCTAGTGTTTTCATGATGTATGTTCAGTTAATCTATACTTCCAGCAGTGGCTAAAGCCTCCTTCATTGTGTGTGATTATCTAATTAGTGTGTGCACCTGTGGATACATTACCTTGTCTAACCCAGTATATACACATTTGTGTTTGCCCTGTTAGTCTGTCAGTCATTGCCCCTGTCCATGTGGTGCCTTGTTGTACCATTACCAGATCTGTAATCAAGTTTGTCCTATGTGTTACAAGTTTAATGTATTTATTTTATTTATCAAGTGTACTATTTGCAAGTTTTGAGTAGCCAGTAGAGCTGGTATAGATTGTTTAGTTTATTTTCTAGTTTCCAGTGTTCAGTAGAGCTAGGGTATGGTTCAGTATTTTTTATTTTTTGTGTTTCCTCTCAAGTATCTTTTGTTTTTTTCAAATAAACTCCATTATTATTGAGAATACACCTTTGCCTCCTGCCAACTTTTTAATCAACAACGTGACAGAATGACTGACCTTAAAAACAAGGAGGCAACATTTCCCAGGGACTATGGAGCCAAGTTACTGGCCTCCTTTTGGGAGGACAGTAGCTCTGATGATGAGAACCAGGTGGAAGAATTGAACCACCTGATCTGGGAGCAGGCCTGTTCTGTGGGCTACAAGGAGGACGATTGGAGTATGATGAGGAAGGAGTAGCCGTGTATGGTTGTGGTCTGATGGACTGGGAAGGCTGAGGAGGAAATGCTGTGCCTTTTAAAGGAACCAGGGTTTTCAACAGTGGAGGACATGCAACATCTTATGTTGAAGATAAGGCATGACATGGATACTGAGGATTACATGGAGGTGGAAGGGAAGGACTTTGGTCCAGAGGACCTTTCAAATGAGGAATACTGGTTGGAGGATTGTTCAGACGACGAAAAGGATTACACCAGCATAGAGCCCAATTTCCTTCAGTATCCTCTGGTGAGCCATCCATACCGGAGTCCTCTTTATCAAACTGTTGAGAAGTAGATTTTCATCTTTAAATATAGTTTGAACAGTTTAGGATGGTATTACTAGATGAGAGAGTTTTATAGCTATAGTTGAGGCCTGTTGGAGGATTCTAAGACATAAGAGAGACAGGGAGAAGACTCGTGGTCAACCCATGAGTACAGAAAGGGTTTGTTATGATAAAGATAAGACTTTCCTTGAGGAGAGTAGTAGTTGGTCACTATGACAACAGGTGACTGAGACAAGGAAGCAAGGCCAAGCAAGTGAGTGAGGAGGAGAAAGAGCCCTTACATTTCTTAAATTATAACATCAGAATAAGCAGTAGCTTTTGGCTTAAGACATATAGCTTATAACTCTGTTATGTATTAGACTGCTTATAACTATATGATCTATTGTAGGTTAGACTGTAATTCCATTACAGGTCTACTACATATGGATGCCATTCAGACTAATAGAAGAGGACATTTTACTGACAGGACACTAGACAGAAAAGGGTTTACTGAGTTATTTGGATAAAAACTAGCGAGGCCAGCTTGATTAGATGCTAGACAGAAGTTAAGGTGACTGCACATGTGCTCACATAAGACAGTCGCGGGTCTGAGGTGATTCTTCTAGGAGGTGTGCAAACAACAATGCTAAGGCTATATAAACCAGTTCCATATGATCATTCTGGGTATTTTTTCCAACACGTCTTGAGTACCTTGTTATGAGATGACCCTGTAACCATAACGAGAAGTACTTTATTAAACATTCTATTATCAACCGCAACCTGACTCCTGAAATAATAATTTCAACAAAGATCTTGCCAAGCCTTAACATACCATCTAACAAAACCCTCCAACCCGGGCCTACTGTACTACAGTCTGGGTTTCCAGATCGCCAACCAGAACCTACCACCTTTCAGCCCATGCATCCAGTTCTTCACCCTATGTCTACGTCTCCTCAGGTCAGGTCTCCATCCCTCCTGCCTGGGCCTACAGCTCTTCAGGCCAGGTACCCAGCTCCCCTACTTGGACCCATAGTTCCTCAGGTCAAGTTTCTAGTTTCTAGTCTTCATTCACCTGGCCAAGTCTTTCGACTCTATCAACCACAGCATCCTCATTGGCAGACTCAAAGGCCTGGGTCTCTCAAATTAGTGCCTTGCCTGGTTCACAAATATCTTCTGTGATAGGTTTCAATGTGTTAAGTCGGAGGGCCTGCTGTCCAGACCTCTGGCTGTCTCTATGGGGGTGCCTCAGGGTTCGATCCGCGGGCCGACACTATTTTCAGTATACATATACAGTATACAAACTGTGTTAGAAACTATCCAAAAGAGCTTTGACATACAACTTTCCTTCCGTGGCCTCCAACTGTTGTTAAACTCTGGTAAATCCAAATGCATGATGTTCAACCGATCACACTCTACACCTGCCTGCCCAACAATCATCACCACTCTGGATGGGTCTGAGCTGGAATGTCAAATTACAAATACATAGGGGTCTGGCTAGACTCCTCGCTCTCCTTCCAGACCCACATAAACCATTTCCAGTCCAAGATCAAATCTAGTATTGGCTTCCACACCAAGGCCTCAATCACCCTCCCTGTTAAACAAGCCCTTGTGAAAATGACTATCCTCCCAATGCTAGACTTCGGTGATGTTGTCTACAGAACTGCTTCAAACTTTCTTCTCAAGAAATTGGATGTAGTATACCACAATGCCATCTGTTTTGTTGCCCCATATGACACCCTCCACTGCAACCTCTACTCACTAGTTGCATGGCCCTTGTTACACACTTGGTGCCTGAATCACACGTTCCACCTAATCTACTCAAGTCCTTACTAAGCAAAACACCACCTTTCCTAAGCTCATTATGGTATTATCCATAGCATCACCCACTCTCAACCTGCGCTCAACCAGGTATATCTCCCGAGTCACTACAAAATCCCAGTAATATCCATAGCATCACCAACTCTCAACCTGCACTCAAGCAGGTATATCTCCCTAGTCAGGCCCGAATTAAGAATTCAGAGGCCCTTGGGCTTAATGTCTTGTAGGGCCCCCCACCCCACCCACACAATCAAGCTTTGAATTTTTTGTTACTATTTGCTGGTAACACCCATAGATTGTATAATTACTGTATGGAGCCATGTGTGACGTCACCAGCCGCGGTCGGTGGATCTTAATTGGGGAGGACGGGCTCGTATTACGCTCAGAACCGGAGTGAATGGAATGTGCGCAAATCAAAAAAACAATTGGTTTTGTTCGTTGCGCACCATTCCGTTCACTTCGGTTCCGAGCGTAATACGAGCCCGTCCTCCCCAATTAAGATCCACCGACCGCGGCTGGACGTTACCCATTGGTTCGTTAAGATCTGATTTGGGTCATCGAATTTGCCTTTTCGGGCGCAGACATCTTGATTGCGATGTGACGATTTTAGACTAGAGGGAGGAGTAATCTAGCGAGCTAAAAGATATTAATTGGGATGCTAACAAAAAACTGTATTAAAACAAAATGTAACGTTACTTACCGGAATAAAGTGAAATGCCAACTGCTTTGAGTGTCTTGTCATACAACCGAACTCCATAACCACGCCCTAGACGCCCCTTTGCTTTATCGCCGATTTTAAAGTCAACAAGACCATAATTCAAAAAATGAACATCATGATAAACTGCAGAAGGCTTAAATCTAACGATTGAGACCATATACTCATTATGAAAATGTTTACTGAGGTAATAAATCAAGTATATTATGTCTCTCATTATCATAGACTATTAGAGAAACCAAGCTCTTTTGCAACCAGACGTATCACCCCCAGCTGGAATTCAGATAAAATGCAGGTTTAAGGCACTTCCTCATTTGCGTCAATTTGCCAAACCGGATGCTCACCCTGTGGTAACACCTCTAGTGAGCAACTAGCTGGCAAATGCAAGCACATAGTGCCTCACCTTTACCAATCCAGGTCTATGAATCAAATCCTTCCATAATTCACACACAAACACATACACACACCCATTAATGTTTCCTTCCTGTCTGTCTCTCTCCTCTCCTGTCCTGTCCTCCTTGGCTCTCCAGGGGTTGCCGCTCTCTCCCCCTCTCCTCTTTCTGTGCAGAAAAGGATGCAAACCGTATAGGTCAACTTGTCAAAAACCAGGAAAAAACTTAACTCAAGTTTTTTCCCCAAATGTTTTTTTTAGTCTTCTTTCTACTTTATACTAGAAGATTCTGCACTTATGTATTTAGCACTTTATTATTCAAGACCACTAGGCACTTTGTTTGATGATTGAAAAGTAGTAGACACATTACAAGATGCTATAAGTATTCTTGTATAATATTGGTTGCTTACAAATTACAATTGCTGGTGTATGACCTGTCCAAATATTGACAAATGTACTACATGTAAGTCGCTTTGGATAAAAGTGTCTGCCAAAAGCCCTAAATGTAAATGTAAATATCACGCACACGTTCGGGGGTGTTTCCAGTCAGATAAAACACTAACAAATGTATTTTTCTTGGTAGAAAAAAGCATACAGGCAAAGCAAAAAATATTACCTGTAGATGGTGAATAGGTGATCCAGTTTCTGGAAACTTTTTCTCTATTTGGCAGTTGACAGCACAGCTGATCATTAGTAATGGAGTGCACCTTACCACACAAACGCCCATCACGAGTTGAGGCTAGATATTTGCTCTTTCTATTATGAAAGGCAGCAGGTCCACGACCGATAAGAACAGCACGTGCATCCTCGTCGATTGCCCCCCACAAAGTCGGGTCTGACACCTGATTAAACCACTGCTCGCTGCTGCTGCTACCGGCAGGGGCGCCGCCAGAAATCTTGGGCCCCATGACAAAAAATAAAATTGGGCCCCTTCTGCACAGCTGTTGTAGTTTTAACCTATTTTTTGGGGCCCCTGTCAGTCATGGGCCCTTGGAATTGTCCTATCTTTTCCCCCCATACGGCGCCCCTTGCTACCGGTACAGCTAACACTAGCCTCCTCGGGTCCCTGGTTAGCTTGCTCGTCATGATCTACCAAACATTCCTCACCCCAATTCTCCTACTGGACCTGGCTAATTTTGAAGAATGTTTTGATAGATGGAACATGTCTTAATGAAGACACCTCCCTCTCCTCCTTTTCTCTTTTTTGTTTGCGTTTAGTACAACCGCTTCTCTCCCTCATTTTCTTGACAACGACAGATCTACAGTCCGCTCGATTCAGCTCGGGGTTATTTGAAGGCTGCACAGGGGCGGGTTGTTACGTCAGTGCTTTCCACACCTGCACTTGACCAATTATATAATTTTATTTAAATGAATACAAATATCAGCATGCATTTTCTCTGGTTATACATGGTGTCATTATCTGAAATGTAATTCTTTTTTTTACTTTGCTTGTGCCCCAAGTGCACATGGGCCCCTGGGCCCGTGCCCATAATGCCCATTGGGTAATCTGGGCATGTCCCTAGTCACTACAAAAGCACACACCTGAGTTGGCTGCATCTCCTTCCAATTCTCTGCTGTTAATGATTGGCTTAATTTACAAAAATCCCTGACACTCGAGTCCACTGTCATAGTACCATCACTACTTTTAAGCCATTACTTTCAAATCTATTGACTGACCACTACACATTTTCCATTCTCAGCTATGTTCATCACGTTACCCATCCTAGTGTTATTTCTCTTGCACTGCCACTTTATATTACAAATAATCTACTTCTCTATTTTAGACATATTTGTTCTGAATGTACAGTATTTCTTTTATCGAACCGAATACCGTTTATATGTGTAACGTTATACTTTAATGTTTGTACCCTGTGTGTAACTTCATGTCGCCTTGCACTTTACGCCTTATCTGGGCCAGGTCGCGATTGCAAATGAGAACTTGTTCTAAATCAATTAACCTGGTTAAATAAAGGTGAAATTAAAAAAATAAAGAAATTATACCCCTCTCCGGGAACCATCACCTTATCGTGGTGGAGAGGTTTGTGTGTCCCTATGAACCTGAGGGCTGTGTTGTCTGGAGTTTTGCGCTCCTGGTAGGGTCTCCCATGGCAAAGTGGTCTCAGGTGAGGGGCCAGACAAAGAATGGTTCACAAATACTCCAATGAAGAAGCGAGGAAGAGGAAGAGAGACCCTGCCCGGAGGAAGCCCGGGGCCCCCGTCTGGAGCCAGGCCTGGATGGAGGGCCCGTCAGTGAGCGCCTGGTGGCCGGGTTTGCCAACGTGGCACCTCCCTCTCCATCCCATGGGCCCACCACCTGTGAGAGGAACCGCTGGGGTCGGGTGCGCTGCCAAATGGGTGGTAGTGAAGGTCAGGGGCCTCGACGGACCAGACCTGGGTGGCAGAGGCTGGCTCTGGGGACGTGGAACGTCACCTCTCTGGGGGGGAAGGAGCCGGAACTGGTGCAGTAGGTGGAGCGCTACCAATTAGATCTGGTGGGGCTTACCTCTACTCACAGTCTCGGTTCTGGAACCATTCTCCTGGATAGGGGTTGGACTCTTTTCTTCTCCGGAGTTGCCCAGGGTGTGAGGCGCGAGGCGGGTGTGGGGATACTCACAAACCCCCGGCTGAGCGCCGCTACGTTGGAGTTTACCCCGGTGGACGAGAGGGTCGCCTCCCTGCGCCTGCGGGTTGCTGGGGGGAAAACTCTGACTGTTGTTTGTGCATATGCACCAAACAGGAGTTCAGAATATTCGGCCTTCTTGGAGACCTTGAATGGAGTCCTACATGGGGCTCCAGTTGAAGATTCCATAGTTCTGCTGGGGGACTTCAACGCGCACGTGGGCAATGATGGAGACACATGGAGAGGCGTGATTGGGAAGAACGGCCTCCCTGATCTAAACCCGAGTGGTTGTTCGTTGTTGGACTTCTGTGCTAGTCATGGATTGTCTATAACGAACACCATGTTCAAACATAGGGATGCTCATAAATGTACTTGGTACCAGAGCACCCTAGGCCGAAGGTCAATGATCGATTTTATAATCGTTTCATCTGATCTGAGGCCGTATGTTTTGGACACTCGGGTGAAGAGAGGGGCGGAGCTGTCAACTGATCACCATCTGGTGGTGAGTTGGGTCAGGGGGTGGGGGAAGACTCTGGAAAGACCTGGTAAACCCAAACGGGTAGTGTGGGTGAATTGGGAACGTCTGGAGGAGGCCCCTGTCCGACAGACTTTCAACTCACACCTCCGGCGGAGCTTTTCGTGCATCCCTGTGGAGGTTGGGGGCATTGAACCCGAGTGGACAATGTTCAAAACCTCCATTGCTAAAGCTGCGGTGGGGAGCTGTGATCTTAGGGTCAGTGGGTGCCTCAAGGGGTGGTAACCCACGGACACCGTGGTGGACACCGGTGGTCAGGGAAGCCGTCCGACTGAAGAAGGAGTCATTCCGGGATATGTTATCCCGGAGCACTCCAGAAGCAGTTGCAGGGTACCGAAGGGCCCGAAGGGCTGCAGCCTCTGCCGTGAAAGAGGCAAAGCAGCGGGTGTGGGAAAAGTTCGGAGAAGACATGAAGAAGGACTTTCGGTTGGCACCAAAGTGCTTCTGGAAAACCGTCCGTCACCTCAGAAGGGGGAAGCGGGGAACCATCCAAGCTGTATACAGTAAGGGTGGGACTCTGTTGACCTCAACTGAGGAGGTAACAGGGCGGTGGAAGGAGCACTTTGAGGAACTCCTGAATCACACTTCTATGCCCTCTATATTAGAGACAGAGCCAGAGGATGATGGGGGATTGTCGTCAATTTCCCTGGTGGAAGTCACTGAGGTAGTCAAACAACTCCACAGTGACAAAGCCCCAGGGATTGATGAGATCCGTCCAGAAATGCTGAAAGCTCTGGGTGTGGAGGGGCTGTCTTGGTTGACACGCCTCTTCAACATTACATGGAAGTCTGGGACAGTGCCAAAGGAGGGGCAGACTGGGGTGGTGGTTCCCCTGTTCAAAAAGGGGGACCAGAGGGTGTGTGCCAATTACAGGGGTATCACACTTCTCAGCCTCCCTGGTAAAGTCTACTCTAAGGTGCTGGAAAGGAGGGTTCGGCAGATAGTCGAACCTCAGGTTGAAGAGGAACAATGTGGATTCCGTCCTGGTCGTGGAACAACGGATCAGCTCTTTACTCTCGCAAGGATCCTGGAGGGGGCCTGGGAGTATGCCCATCCTGTCTACATGTGTTTTGTGGATTTGGAGAAGGCGTATGACCGGGTCCCCCGGGAGAAACTGTGGGAGGTGCTGAGGGAGTATGGGGTGAGGGGGTCCCTTCTTAGGGCCATCCAATCTCTGCATGACCAAAGCGAGAGCTGTGTCCGGGTTCTCGGCAGTAAGTCGGACTCGTTTCATGTGAGGGTTGGTCTCCGCCAGGGCTGCGCTTTGTCACCAATCCTGTTTGTAGTATTTATGGACAGGATATCGAGGTGTAGTTGGGGTGGGGATGGGTTTAGTTCGGTGGGCTGAGGATCTCATCGCTGCTTTTTGCAGATGATGTGGTCCTGATGGCATCATCGGCCTGTGACCTTCAGCACTCAATGGATCGGTTTGCAGCCGAGTGTGAAGCGGCTGGGATGAGAATCAGCACCTCTAAATCTGAGGCCATGATTCTCAGCAGGAAACCGATGGAGTGCCTACTCCAGGTAGGGAATGAGTCCATACCCCAAGTGAAGGAGTTCAAATACCTTGGGGTCTTGTTCGCGAGTGAGGGAACAATGGAACGGGAGATTGGTCGGAGAATCGGCGCGGGGGGGCGGTATTCCACTCATTGTATCGCACCGTTGTGACGAAAAGAGAGCTGAGCCAGAAGGCAAAGCTCTCAATCTACCGGGCAGTTTTTGTTCCTACCCTCACCTATGGTCATGAAGGCTGGGTCATGACCAAAAGAATGAGATCCAGGGTACAAGCGGCCGAAATGGGTTTCCTCAGGATGGTGGCGGGCGTCTCCCTTAGAGATAGGGTGAGAAGCTCAGTCATCCGTGAGGATCTCAAAGTAGAGCCGCTGCTCCTTTGCGTCGAAAAGAGCCAGTTGAGGTGGTTTGGGCATCTGGTAAGGATGCACCCTGGGCGCCTCCCTAGGGTGGTGTTCCAGGCACGTCCAGCTGGGAGGAGGCCTCGGGGAAGACCCAGGACTAGGTGGCGAGATTATATCTCCAACCTGGCTTGGGAACGCCTCGGGATCCCCCAGTCGGAGCTGGTTAATGTTGCTTGGGAAAGGGACGTTTGGGGTCCCCTGCTGGAGCTGCTGCCCCTGCGACCTGATCACGGATAAGCGGATGAAGATGGATGGATGGATGAAGAAATTATACAAATTTTTGAATTTCAATCGCAAGTCGCAAAAGCAAATCGCAATATTGGCCACAATATACTTTAAAAAAAATCTTGGTAGTGTGCTGCCAAAATGCATGTGGACAAATCACATTCCTTCCGGGAGAATGTTCTTTGGACAGACAAAACTGAATGAAAGCTTTTTGGAAATCACAACAACTTCAAAGAAACAATCATCATCCCTACCGTGAAACAAAGAGGAAGCTCAGTGGTTTTTGGGGGTTGCTTTGCCATCATGATGAAATTAGAAGACTGTCAAGTCTTTTTCATTTGTTTCACTGTTTAATGTAATATTTTACATCATAAATTAAAAGCAAATTTTCTGATCTATTGAAATAATAGTGGATATCAAATACTTTTGTCAAAAGAGTGAAAGTGTACCAATATTTCAGCAATGTTTGGATACAGTATGTATATATATAAATAATTAGCCCTTGTCAAAGTCGCTCAAATCCTTATGCTTGCCTTTTTTCCTGCTTCTAACAGATCAACTTTAAGTACAAAATTAAGTAGCAGGAAAAATGGGCAAGCATAGGGATTTGAGCGACTTTGACGAGGGCCAAATTGTGATGGCTAGAAAACTGGGTCTGAGCATCTCCAAAGCTGCAGCTCTTGTGGGGTGTTTCTGGTCTGCAGTGGTCAGTACCTATCAAAAGTGGTCAAAGGAAGGAAAAGCAGTGAACTGGCGACAGGTTCATGGGCGGCCAAGGCTCATTGATGCACATGGAGAGCGAAGGCTGGCCGGTCTGTTCCAATCCAACACACAAGCTACTGTGGCTCAAATTGCTGAAAAAGTGCTGGTTGATAAAAAGGTGTCAGAATACACAGTGCATCGCAATGTGTTGCATATGGTGCAGCTGTTTTTGCAGCAAAAGGGGGACCTACTCAATATTAGGTATGATGTTATGGCTGATCAGTGTATATATATATATATATATATATATATATATATATTTATATATTTATATATATATATATATAATACAGTACAATAATTTAAGTCGTGTCAATTCTTAATGCAAATAGAAATCTACTAAAAAGCAACTACATAACTGCTAGAATATGGAAATGTTATCTAAAGTCTCTCTTTTGAATCAAGGTGATTTATTTGAATTTTTTCACATTATCATTGAGCTGTTATATGGGTCTAACAATCTGTGTGTATGAGATGGAGTGACAATGTGTGTGGTAAATATGTGTTTGAAGATGGTTAGGCACCGGTGAAAAGAAAAGTAGATCATCTTCTTCACAGTAACCTAATTGTTATTCATCCTAGCTGGCAGTCAGTATGACAAAGCAATTGGATAGAAAAAAATATCACGCTTCTTGTGGATGGCTGAACAGAGTTATTTTGAACTGACAACTTCAAAAGAGATCAAAGTGTATACATTTTGGAGAGGTTTGAAAATAGAGGCAACTCCCCTGTTGCCTCACTTGGTAATTGAACTTAAGAAAAGTCACAACAGTATGGTGAACACTCATAAGTGAAAAGGATAGATAGAGCTAATGTGCAACATTTCTGTATTGTTTCTGTTTTAAAAAACAAACATTTATTGCTGTCAGAGTACTATTGTTCATGTTTCATGAAAGAATTGGCAATATAAAAGAATAAAGACATGAATGATTGCAGTGATTGGAGGAATTCATGCATATGACACCATTGGGACACAACAGATGGAGGAGAGGGTTGTAGTGCACCTGCTAAAGAAAATACAACATATCTTGTAATGGTGATAAGGTTTTCACATTGAAGAGTTTAAGTTTTTAAATGAATGAACAATACAGTTACAGTTACATTTTAAAACTCATCATTTGTTCAGGTTTTGAAATGAGATTAAAATAGACTACTTACAATTGTCAATATAAATAGAGTATAAAACAACACTGGCTGATTCTATGATCACTACATATTCTTTGGTTGGGTAAGCTTTCTTTCTGCATTGGTTTATATGAAATGCATCTGAACAAAACAGGCCACTTCCTAATGTCACTTCAAATTGGACCTGTTCTAAGTGTTCAGACACCGACGACTGTTTATCATATTTTGACAATATCAATCATAATATTGATTTTCAAGATAGCTGGATGTACCTGGACCAAATTGGAAGTTTTTTTCTTATTAGTTTTCAACAGGGTCTATAATTGTTTTCAGTAGCTAAATTTTTACTTATCAAAACTAATTTTCTCATGGCTTTATAAAGCCCTTTTTAGAACAATATTTGTCACAAAGTAATTTGACAGACACCCGGCCTAAAACCCAAAAGAGCAAGCAACACAAGTTATGCACACTGGCTATAGGAAAAACTCCCTAATTGGAGGAACCTAGGAAGAAACGTAGAGGGGCCTGACTAAAGGGGGTGGCCAGTCCTCTTCTGGCTGTACTGGGTGCAGAATCTGAAAGGTTTATCTAATGTTTTATGGCCACATCATTTATCAGTGTTCAGTTAGTGTCCATAAATTGAGATAAAAATGGGTGAGCTGGGATTACAGTCTTATATAGCATCAACACAATTCAGTGGTGTTGGGCAAGGACAATGGGATGCACTCTGGAGAGGTACAGCTTAGCCAAGGATGGCCAAAGTTGTTTTCTTAAAGTGCCAGACAGTATATAGTAGACTACTGTACAACGCAGCATAAGTAGCTGTATTCCAGCACTATGTAGACATTTGCATTGGTGAGAATGTAGGCTTCCTCTTTCAGATACCAGCTTATAATGTGGGATAATGCTTCCCTGCAATAAAAATATTTATGGGATATTGCTTCCCTGCAATATGAGGTGCTTTGTTGCATAAAAAATCACCCCTAAAATGCATATTTACCAAAGACAGACCCACATGTTGAAAAACACTGTAGAAGCACAACTATATTTTCCTCATAGCAATTCTGTTCAAATGGCGAAATATGAAACGGATATTAAAATCGCTTTACTCATTGTTATTTTCATGCTACTTTCATGTAGCCTAATATTTGTAAATGGATCGGTGCGTATATTATAATTCTGAAGAAATGTGCAAATAAACCCTATTGAGCATCTGTGGGGCATCTTCAAATTGAAGGTGGAGGAGTGCAAGGTCTCTAACCACCAGCTCCGTGATTTCGTCATGAAGGAGTGGAAGAGGACTCTAGTGGCAACCTGTGAAGCTCTGGTGAACTCTATGCCCAAGAGAGTTAAAGGTACAATATGTCGTTTTTGGCCACTAGGGGTCTCTCAATCAAAACAATAACACTATTGTGCCAGCAATGCAAACTCAGATTTTTGTTTTTTCAAAACAATAGCGCTTGTTTTATTTCATTGCAAAAAGCATTGTTAATTAATTATAGAGCTAGTGAAATGTAACGAAATGCAATTGTTTTGTGTGTAAAGAAACAATAAGAGCATGTGATAGCAAAATATAATAATTTAACATGTTTTTAATAACTTTTTTTTTCAAACAGAAACAAATATGTTGTACACACAATTTGATTTAATCTGTTTTATCCAACAATAAACTAATTTTAGCAACACATGAACATGGCCATCCACCAACCATCCACTACTCCAACCATCTGGACCATCCAGGGTTGCATGACACTCATCAGTAAACAACACAGTTTGAAAATGAGTCTTCATGTATTTCTGGGCCTACTGCAACCGTTTCTGCTTGTGAGCATTGGTTAGGTGTGGCCGAATAGTAGGTTTATGCACAACTGCAAGCCTCTGGAGGATCCTACACCTTGAGATTCACGGGACTCCTGAGGCACCAACAACTTCAAATACCTGTTTTCTGCTTTGTAATGGCATCTTGCAGTTGCTCTGTTAATCCGATTAATTTGTCTGGTAGTAACCTTCCTCATTATGCCTTTATCTGCATGAACCTATCTGTGATCTGAATCAGCCACAAATCTCTTCACAGTATGATGATCATACCTTGTCCAAGGCATTGCACTATATAAGGCTTTTCCGCAGCAGAGAGATCCTTTTTCTTTCCCATATTGCTTGAAACCTTTGGCCTGCTTAATAATGCGGAACATCCTTCTTAAATAGTTTTCTTTTAATTGGGCTCACCTGGCAAACTAATTATCACAGTTGTCTGAGATTGATTTCAGTGATCCAAAGAGCCCGGAGACACAATACCATTCATGAGTTTGATTGAAAAACAAAATATTTAATGTTTATGAAACTTAAATCCAATTTTCATAATCATTTGGAACGCGGTGTAATAATATGGGTAATTATTAAATTATTAGTATCTCCAATCCAAAATTAAATCTAGAATTGGCTTCCTTTTTTGCAACAAGGCTTCTTTCACCTATGCTCCCCAAGACACCCTGGTAAAAATGACCATCCTACCAATTCAAGATTGTAATAGTACTACCTTTATCTACCACCTGAAAAAGTTAGACATAGTCTAACACATTTCCATTCGATTTGTCTTCAATGCCACATTTAACACCCACCAGAGTAACCTATATGTACTAGTGGGCAGGTCCTCACAACACACTTGACGCCTGTCCCACTGGTATCACCTCATATATAATTCAATTATATGCATAACCCCTCTGTACCGAAACTCTCTTCTCACCATTGCTTTACCCACCCATATCCTGCACTCAAGCAGGTACATCTCCTCAAAAGCTCATACCTCCTTTAGCCGAAACTCCTTCCAGTTCGCAGCAGCATATGACTGGAATGACTACTGTCCCATGGTGACTTTGCACGCACTGTCCTTCACATTATCTTACTTGTTGTCTGCCATTTGCACAATATCATCTTGCACAGTTATGCCCAAGTGTTAATTACTCCATTGTATTTGCCTTGCCACTTTACAAACCAACTGGATTCTACCTCTCTAATTCAGACTCTGTTGCACTAATTGTACGTCCATATACCAACATCGTTTACTCTGAATTTCCGCAACTTTGTTTGTATTTTTATTCCCCTGTGTAATTCATTTGTAATTTGTGTAATCTTGGCCAGGTCTCAGTTTCAAATGAGAAATTGTACTCAACGTGCCCAACTGGTTAAATAAAGGTTACATAATTGATTTTTTTAAATGAAATGGAGAATTATAAACTGACTATAAACATGAAACTGAGAATTACATACTGACTAGTCAAGTATTTTGAATTACATTTTCAATTAAATGGTTAATCAGTGACACTATGGCCAAACTTTAATTTCTATATAAATATATAATGCAAGAAAAACTTACTTCTAGGGCATTTTGTGGTTTAGTGAAAGACATTATTAAAGAGAGAATTAGAAGTTGGGACTTCAAAAGTAATTTAGGACACTTGGGACTATATATGTATATGCTTGCAAATAAATGCGGCTTTCCCAATTCTGTCCAGGACCACCGGCAATGACTGTGAAATGCACAAGCAGAAGAGCCAATATTGCAGACTTCAAGCAACAAACTACAACCTCAGGTTATAGGATACTAGGGCAATTATTCAATGTATTTATAAATATTGTTATCATGAATTAACCTCACAATATGTGTCATCGCAGACTATATTAAAATGTAATGTATAATTCAAAACATTCATTGCCTTTAAAAGGAGGTTCTGCAATTTAGGATCATTTCTGATTTGGTCTTAATGACTTTTCACAGATTTAGGAGCTGGTTTTGGCGCTAAAACACCTTGTGAAATATACTTAGACAAAAATATTTGGAGTCCTAAAATTAGGAGTGACACGCCCATTGTTTTTAAGAGATTCTCCTAATTTAGGAGAGTTAGGAGATACATTTAGCCTTAAAATGTTTTGTGAATACGAGCCGAGGCCAGCATCTACCTCTGTGAAACCCTACAAAGATTTCTAGGGATCACCAATTATTATAGACGCCTAATCAGGGGCTTCAGCACCATCGTAGTTCCCCTTACCTCCCTTCTTCGAGGAGGTCCTAGTCGACTGGTCTGGACTAACAAGTCGGACAGGGTATTCCGAACCTGGAAGGACCAGTTCACAACTGCCCCTATTCTCAAACATCCTGACCCTGATCTGCCATTCACAGTCAAGTTTGATGCATCCTGGCTGTGAAGAGAGCCCTCGAGACATAGCAACACATGTTAAAGGGTGCTAAGCGCTACTTCCTAGTGCTAAGTCACCACTGGAATTTGGAGTATCTGACCGTTAAAGGTCTCATTCCCAGGCAGGCCAGGTGGGCAATGTTCTTCACCTGTTTTGATTTCTCTCTGTCCTACAGGCCAGGGTCCAAGAACACAAGCAGATTCCCTATCATGCATTCATGTGGACACTATAGTGGAGTCATTTCTCAGGCATGCATCCTGGCCCCAATAATCAAAGATGTGGATAGGGAGATAGGACAGGCCCAGGTGAGCAAACCATTTCCACCTTTGTGTCCCCCTGGTTTGCTTTTTGTTCTTTCAGGGGTGCAGGACTGCTTACTTGCTTGGACGCATACTACACTGATGTCCGGACACCCTGGCATTACACCCTGCAAGTCCTCCAGACCAAATACTGGTGGGAGACAATGGAGCAGGATGTCCACCGGTATGTTTCCTCCTGCTCTATCTGTGCCAAGAGTATGACACCTCAACATCGCCCTTATCGTAAGCTGCACCCCCTACCAGTTCCACAACGGCCGTGGTCACAGCTCTCAATAGATTTTCTCACTGATCTCCCACCATCATGGTTGTAGTTGACAGGTTCTCCAAGTCCTGTAAGTTTCTCCCATTGTGCTACCATCAGCATTCCAAATGCATGAGGTCCTATTCTTATCCATGTTCAGGTATTATGGCATCCTTGAAGACCTAGTGCCAGACAGGGGACCTTAGTTTACATCTAGTGTATGGCAAACCTTTATGGAGAGATTGGGTGTGTCTGTGAGGCTAACATCTGGTTCGTCCACAGTCAAATGGGCTGGTGGAGAGGTTAAATCAGGAGCTGTAAAGATTCCTCCAAAGCTAGGGCTGGGGTGGTATGGATTTTTTGTTACCGCAGTTGAAAAGCAAGAAAATCCTGCGGTAGTGCGGTATACCGCTTTAAACCCCCCACTACACACACACACACACACACACACACACACACACACACACACACACACACACACACACACACACACACACACACACACACACACACACACACACACACACACAAATAAATACATGAAAAATGAAATATAGACTAAGCTATGGCTTTACATCTGCCTTCAAATTGTTTGCTAGAAAAAACAGCATGTTGAATTGTTAGGTTTAAGGGAGGTCTTGAAAGACGTTACCTGCAGCGCTGAACACACGTTCTGAGGGAATGCTTGTAGCGCATATGGTCAAATATTTTTTAGCTACTTTTGAAAGCAGAGGGAATTGCCTGTTGGTCAAAACAAACCGTAAGCAGCTGTTGGAACCCAGCACTACTTGGGCTGAAAACAACCAAGTCATCTGCATACATAAGATGATTTACACACTTATGTCCAATCATAATACACCCAGTTTTATTTCATTCAACTGTGAAATGTTGTTGTATGTGGCACTACGCTAAAGTCTAGTTATGACGCTATAAAATCGTTGCCGTGCTTGTTTCACTCCCTTACCCCTTCTACCAGTTTCTATGGCCACTTTGCCAGTGCGACTGCAAATAGCAAAACCGGTTTTGGGGGACAGTAGTTAGTAGAACTGTTTAGAAGTGGACTTTTCCTATAACTATGTTTCTGTAACTACTTGGTCGGAAAACGGCTAATTATACCAGCAACACGAACACAGATTTTCCTTTTCAAAATACTAGCGCTCGTAATTCAGTACAATAATCATTATTAATTAATTGCATAGATAGGTAGTCGGTCCATGTTCATGTGTTGCTAAAATTTGTCTATTGTTGGATAAAACAGACTCTAGTTAATGTACAAACCCGATTCCAAAAAAGTTGGGACACTGTACAAATTGTGAATAAAAACAGAATGCAATGATGTGGAAGTTTAACATTTCAATATTTTATTCAAAAGACAACATAGATGACATATCAAATGTTGAAACTGAGAAAATTTATAATTTCAAGGAAAAAATAAGTTGACTTCAAATATCATGGCATCAACACATCTCAAAAAAGTTGGGACGAGGCCATGTTTACCAATGTGTAGCAACCCCTCTTCTTTTTATAACAGTCTTCAAACATCTGGGGACTGAGGAGACACGTTGCTCAAGTTTAGAAATGTTGTCCCATTCTTGTCTAATACAGGCTTCTAGTTGCTCAACTGTCTTAGGTCTTCTTTGTTGCATCTTCCTCTTTATGATGCACCAAATGTTTTCTATGGGTGAAAGATCTGGACTGCAGGCTGGCCATTTCAGTACCTGAATCCTTCTTCTACTCAGCCATGATGTTGTAATTGATGCAGTATGTGGTTCTGGCATTGTCATGTTGGAAAATGCAAGGTCTTCCCTGAAAAAGACAACGTCTGGATGGGAGCATATGCTGTTCTAGAACTTGGATATATCTTTCAGCATTGATGGTGCCTGTCCATATGTGTAAGCTGCCCATGCCACATGCACTCATGCAACCCCATACCATGAGAGATGCAGGCTTCTGAACTGAGCACTGATAACAACTTGGGTTGTCCTTGTCCTCTTTAGTCCGGATGACATGGGATCCCAGTTTCCCAAAACACACTTCAAATTTTGATTTGTCTGACCACAGAACCGTTTTCCACTTTGCCACAATCCATTTTAAATTAGCCTTGGCCCAGAGAAAATGCCTGCGCTTCTGGATCCTCTTTAGATATGGCTGCTTTTTTGACCTTTAGAGTTTTAGCCGGCAACGGTTGTATTGTGTTCACCGACAATGTTTTCTGGAAGTATTCCTGAGCCCATGTTGTGATTTCCATTACAGTAGCATTCCTGTATGTGATGCAGTGCCGTCTAAGGGCCCGAAGATCATGGGCATCCAGTATGGTTTTTCAGCCTTGACCCTTACGCACAGAGATCGTTCCAGATTCTCTGAATCTTTGGATGATATTATGCAATGTAGATGATGATAACTTCAAACTCTTTGCAATCTTTCTCTGAGAAACTCCTTTCTTATATTGCTCCACTATTTTTCGCAGCATTGGGGGAATTGGTGATCCTCTGCCCATCTTGACTTCTGGGAGACATTGCCATTCTGAGAGGCTCTTTTTATACCCAATAATGTTGCCAATTGACCTAATGAGTTGCAAATTTGTCCTCCAGCTGTTCCTTATGTGTACTTTTAACTTTTCCGGCCTCTTATTGCTACCTGTCCCAACTTTTTTGGAATGTGTAGCTCTCATGAACTACAAAATGTCTCACTTTCAACATTTGATATGTTATCTATATTCTATTGTGAATGACATATGAGTTTATGAGATTTGTACATTATTCCATTCCTTTTTTACTCACAATTTGTACAGTGTCCCAACTTTTTTGGAATCGGGTTTGTAATCATGTCACACGTTACTGACAATATATTAAATCAAATTGTGTGTACAACGTATGTATTACTGTTTTAATAAAAAGTTATTAAAACATGTTAAAAAATAATTCATTGTTTCTTCACACATAATATGATTGCATTTGGTTACAATTCACTAGCTTTATAATGAATTAACAATAACTATTGTAATGCATTAAAACGACTGCTATTATTTAGAAAAACAAAAATCAGAGTTTGCATTGCTGGCATAGTAGTGTTGCCAGGCGAACGGTACTGGCATATAGCTATTGCCAGTTCTGAGTACGTGTAATTAAAAACTACTTTTGGGGCTTTCTCATGCGCCTGTATTTTCTGCTTTAGTAAAATGTGTAGCCCCAATTTTTGTTCAATGTGAACACGTGCAGGCCAATGTTTTTTTTGCGGTGATGATGGTGATGAGCTCAGACCCGCGGTAGGCGTCACATAACCACAGTTTTGCGGTAATGCGGTAACCGTCCCAGCCCTATCCAAAGCTACTCCTAGACCCAGCCTGGGGCACCTTGTCGGCAACGCTCTGCTTTCCTGGAGAACTAAAACACACCAATCAATAGTCGCATTCTGACCAAGTAGTTTCAAGAATGTAGTTAAAGGAACAGTCCACTTCTAAACAGTTCTACTAACTACTCTCCCCCAAAACAGGTTTTGCTGTTTGCACTTGCACTGGTCAAGTGGACATAGGAACTGGTAGGAGGTGTAAGAGAGTGACGCAAGCACCGCAACTGTCTTTTAGCATCGTCACTAGACTTTAGCTCAGTGGAGATTTTCCCGAAGATTTTAATGTTTCTTGTGGATTCTTCCAGGTCCCTCTGCACCTCCTCGGTGGCATACATGGCCAGCAGCGCCTGCACTTCTGAATCAGTCCACTGTTCAGAGTTAAGCATTCCTAATAGTAATTCACATAGTCAAGTAATGATTTGCTAACACAGAAGGAATGGCTTCATTTAAAGATGGGGCGCTGCGAGTTCCTGGTTGATAGTGGGCATGACTTATAAGTTGGACCAATCAACGTAGACCTATGAAAAGGGAATGAACCTGTGCTGAACTATGAGCTGAAAGCGTTACAGGAACTGTGATCTGAGGAAGTTAATAATCCCCAAACTGGCCCAGTTGGAACACGAGATAAAGAGGGTTGTAGGAATGTTATGTTCTAGGAACTGCAAAAATCACTCCGGTCAGAAAGCGTCTATTGGCCAGAGAGTGATGTGTAATTGTGCGCACCTGCTCTCCTTCAGCACTTGTCCCTACTTACCTAATTTGAGCCTATATTTATTTCTGGGTTGGTTATGCAATTGCTGTCAGGCTTTGTCTAATGCGGGACGTAAGTCAGTACGTTCTAGTTTTTCCTCCCTGTATACATTTGTATTTGAGATTGTACCTTGCATTATTGTTTTCCCAGGAATTACCTTTTTCTTTGCTTTGTTTATCCTGGGATTGATTTTGCTAACTGAGGAGTCTCTGCTTATCTGTTTATTTGTGGAAGCTTTATTAAATCAAACTTCTTGAACATGCAACTGTCTCCTACCCATCCTTGGGGTTGTTACAAATACTGGTAGACACCCCTTGATCCTACTTATTGGCTAAGTACTGTAGGGAGGCGTGGCTCAAAATCCCTCTAAATTAACATCAAGGACTGATTTGTGTTATCGCTGCTAATGGAGGACCCAAAAGCCATTGAGTGAAGCGGTTCACATATTTTTGCACACATTAAATCACATGTTTTTGTTATAAAACACTTTTGTTAAATAACAATGAAAATATTTGTTTTTGATTGTGTACTTTATTTGGAGTATCTTTGTTAAGAATTTGGGTTTAGATAGGGATTTTTTTTTCAAGCAGCACTGTATACTGTGTTAACACCTAAGTGTTGTGATAGTCATGAACCGGTATTTTCAGGTTCCTGGCAACTTTTAACATTTTAAAAATACATCAGGACTCACTTTTGTCTCAACTGTGAATTTGGAAGAGAGACTATGGTCTTTTGGATAAACACATTCTAAAGAAGACAGGAGAAAAAACTGAGCTGTTAACATGTCTGGAGTTGCAAGCTTGACCACTTTGCGTTTAATGTCAAGTGAAGGAGAGCCAGGTGCATGGATGATTAAATTCACGCTATTACCACATCTTGTCATGCTTGATTTCAAATCCCGCCAGCAGGTGCCTCAGTGACAGGCAAAATATATATGCATTTTTCTGACTGTCAGTTGAGTGAGGGGGGAACATGAATTGAGGCTAAATAAAGAGTGGGACTGGCCAGGCACCAACTGCTCATCTGATGAATAGTGGCACATATCTAAACTATGGGTGTGTAACTTGATCCACACAGTAAAATACAAAACATATCGTGAAAAATATTGTTTACTTATAAAGATGGTATTTATTTTTACATATTTTTATTATTACCGTACTTTGGTATTGTTGGAACCTGGGCACAATAAGATCACTGTACATTCAAAAACATCTGCAGTTTTCTGAACTTGTGACAAATAAAATTCAAACTTGATAATGGCATAAAAGATGTGTAATTTCCAACAAAACAAGCTAGTTTTGTCAATATATTTTATTTAACACAAAAACTATTTATGGACAAAACAAGGAAATTCAGAAAATAAGCATTTTGTATTTTTTGTACACCTCCATATAACCTAGTGTATAACCCCCCCAAATCTAACCACTTCACACATTGAAAAAACATACAGTACAGTTAACTTTTGATTAATAATGATATGCTAAGCTAATCTCAAATCTTTGAGTGTATATAACAGCGAATTACAATTCAACACTCCACTGTGGTTAAGGTTACCATAAAGGTTAGGAGAAAACTATGCTCATTTTGCAAATGTGCAATGTTGATGTGAGCTCAACTTGTACAATGGGCTCCAAAATGACTGACACCCCTATTGGCAATGTACAAACAACACTGTAAAAAAATAAACAATACAATTCTAGAGATGTGAGAAAAACTTTACTATTTACTTTATTATTGTGTCAATATAACCAACCAAAATCATTCATCGATTAAATAAAAAATCAATGTCCTCCAAATCAAGGTCTTACAATCAATGGCACCCTTAAAGATTATTGAAAATAACATCTACCAAAATTAAACCAGGAATTAAATTCCACTTAGTTAAGCTCATCTAACTCTAAAGGAACCATATTGGGCCAATACATCACTTCCAGTTCCACTAGGGTATAAAAATTAGGTAACACGCATGCAATACCCCTTTATCATCCAATGTCATGAAGAAATGAAAGAACTGGCGGTTCCAAAGAGACAAATGGTCGTAGACCTTAATAAATCTGGTAGTGGCAACCAGACGATCCACAAAAGATTGAATATACGACTGAGCAATGTCAGGGCAATTTTTAAAAATGTCAAAAGATATGGAACAGTTGAAAAACTCATGGGTAGAGGTTGGGTAGAAGACGCATATGCATTTTGCACCCCAGGATAGGGATGGTGAGAGAAGCAACAAAATCCCTGAAAATCACTGTGACAGAATTGCAAGCCTTGGTGGTGCCTTGGGTTAACCAGGTTACAAAAGGCACCACAAGACGCCACCTCCACAACCACAGCCTCTTTGGAAGGGTTGCCAGAAGAAAGACCTTTCTGACCCCAAGACACAGATCCAAGGGATTGGAGTATGCCAAACATCATTTAAATTATGACTGGAAGAAGGGGCTCTGGTCAGATGAGACCAAAATTTAATGTTTTGGTCAGATACAGCATCAACATGTTTGGCGTCGAAACAGAGAGGCACCTCATACCCACGGTGAAATATGGTGGTGTGTCAGTTTTTTGAAATTTCTTTTGTGTTAAATAATTGTATGATTTTGGTTTGTTCCATTGCAACATTGCTGAAGTCCAGAATATGTCTCACATGTTGTTATTTTGAGTTTATCTCTATAATTATGTTGTTTATGTTTTTACATGTATGTTTGTGCATTGCCAGTCAGGGGTGTCAGTCATTTTGGAGCCCACTGTAGTTCTCTACATACCAAACAAATTGTTACACCTTACAACACCTCATAGAAACATCTCTGAAAAACATCCCTTGGAAAAAAACGTCAAGGACAACCATGAGGCACGATTTCCAAAGTATATCAGTATAACAGGGACGCACTTATAAACATAAAAGAAAACATTACCATATTAATTTTCCAATCTCGCTACTCCTTCCTTTTCAGATGATGATGTAATAGTATGTATATTTGCCTGTGAACATTTTAAATCTGGAGCTCTCGCTAGCAAAGCATGGGTGAAACATACATTACTGTCCTAAAAATGCTTGGGACATGGTAAAAAAATACATGGATAAACAAAATAATTGATATTGCTACTATTATATGGCCTGTCATTTTTGATAAGTTAAGCTTAATATATATTTACCCTTATTTAGTATTAATATTAGATTTTAAAGAGAATAGAGCGCCCTGATTTAGACATCAAAATTATTCTTCATGACATGATTGAAGTGTAATGTTATTTGGCCATGACATCATTATGAAAAAATTAAGAGACCACTGCAATACGATCAGTGTCTCTGGTTTTCAATTGATACAGATAAAAATCCAAATAAAAATACGGTCAGTCAGAGCATTTATTTGCAAAAAATGACAACTGGTCAAAATAAAAAAAAAGATGCAGTGTTGCCAGACATAAGTTCATATTCATTTTTAAACAACATAATGCTAATGTGCTTATTTAGGAAGAGTTCAGAAATCAATATTTGATGGAGTAATAATAGTTGTTTAATAATTGTCTTTCATTGTCTTTAATGTGTGCACAATTATTGGGCAAGTTGTGTTCTTAAGGATTCATTGTATTATTGAACAACTACAGTGCTCCCAATCAAACCTCAAAACCTGATTCAAACCTGATTGGTTAAGAAAGTGAAAGTGAGGTCTTTGCTTTCTTTGGAGAATTTTTATGTGTGCACAATTGTTGTGCAACTATTAGTGTGCAGAATAATTATGCAACTAAATGAAAAATGTGTGAAAGTGAGAATAATAAACCAACAACTCAACATTTACTAATAAACATTTCTAACATTTCAATACAAATCAGTGAACAATATAGCCACCCTACGTTTCAATAACTGCCATAAGCCTTCCATTCATGGAGTCTGTAAGTTTCTTGATCTGTTGACAATCAACTTTTTGTGCAGCAGCAATCACAGCCTCTCAGACACTGTTCAGAGAGGTGTACTGTTTTCCTTTACCGTAAATCGACTGTTTAATAAGGGACCAGAAGTTCTTAACAGGGTTTAGGTCAGGTGAGGAAGTGGGCCATGTCATTATTCTTTCATCTTTAAGGCCTTTACTGGCTAACCACACAGTGGAGGTCTTCGATGCATGCGATGGAGCATTGTTCTGCATAAAAATCATGGTCTTCTTGAAAGATGCAGATGTTTTGTGTACCAATGCTTGAAGAAAACTGTCAGTAGGTTTGGGAGTTGAGTTTGAGTCCATCTTCAACCCGAAAAGGTTCAGCTAGCTCATCTTTAATAATACTGCCCATACCAGTACCCCACCTCCACCTTGCTGGTGTCTGTGTAGAGCTCTGTGCCCGTTAATGATCCAGCCATGGGCCCATCCATTTGGTCCGCCAAGTCATTCTCATCCCATCAGTCTATAAAATCTTTGAAAAATATGTCTTCAGATATTTCTTGGCCCAGTCTTGACATTTCAACTTATGTTTTAAATCTGCTATAATCATCCCTGTGCCAAATAAATCAAATGTTAGTTGTTTGAATGACTACAGGCCTGTTGCTCTGACTTCTATCGTAATTAATGTTTTTGAACGGCTGGTCTGCAATCAGTTAGCCAGTGTTGCGATGGACTGCAATCAATTTACCTACCGTGCAAACAGTTCTGTAGAGAACACTGTATCTTTATGTCTTCACAGCATCCTGCTGCACCTGGAGGCCGTGGCTACATATGCAAGAGTTTTATTTATAGATTTTAGTTCTGCTTTTAACTCTATTATACCCATTACATTATTTGGTAAACTCCAGCTGATGGGAATCAATCAATCCCTCTGTCACTGGATCCTAAACTTTTTATCAGATAGGAGGTATGACGGGTGTGTAACGGCTCTGAACGTACCCTTGCTAGCAGCCCACACGGCAGTTCGCCTTGCCCCATACCGGGCTCGAACCCGCGGCCATCTGCTTTGCAACACTCCACACAGCCCTGCTTGCAACGTACAAACCGGGTGAGCTATACAAAAGGTACCAATTGTATAACTCTTCAGCGACATTTCAAGCTTGCTGTGGAGTGAGTTTTACGTACATTCTTAACTCCGTTACAGAGGCAGGTGGTAAAAATAGGCAACCTTGTTCTCCAATTCCACTACTCTTAACACTGGGGCCCCACAGGGGTGTGTCCTCTCTCCGCTGCTCTATTCTCTCTACACCATTGACTGTGTATGGTGTAAGAGGAACAACCTATTTTTAAATGTTAACAAAACAAAAGAATTTATCATAGATTTTAGGAAAAACAGGTCAGTTCACTACCCTTTGATTATTGATGATCAGGCAGTAGAGAGAGTGTCCAGTTTTAAATTACTTGGCACCACCATAGGTCAGTCCCTGAAGTGGGAGGTCATTATAAGCAAAGCCCACCAGAGGCTTCACTTTCTGCCCAGCTCAGGAAGTGTTGTGTAGCTAGGGATGCAATGCTCCAATTTTACAGAGCCACAGTGGAAAGTGTGCTGGTCTTCTTAATCGCTGTCTGGTATGGTAGCTCCATCTCTTCAGAGAGGAAGCAGTTGGAGAAGGTGGTGCACACCAAATTATAGGACATGCCATCCCATCTGTAGCCTCTATCTATGCCACACGGACCAGCCATAAAGCGCAGGAAGTGCTAGACGACCGCTCCCACCCTGCCAGGTCCCTCTTCCAACTTCTGCCCCCTGGAAAGAGATTTCAAAGTCTCAGCGGCAAAACATCCCACTTTTGCGACAGTATTTACCCAGCCACTATTAGGCTTCCTAATACTCAAGCACCTTGCCGAGTAAACCTGTACTAAATGCTCCCTATTCAAATGCACTTTATAGTCTGCACCAGACACTTTATGGGAAGTTGATTTAGCACAAGGTTTTTACAGTTTATTGGTCGGAATGATTGTCTATGTGACTGTCTTTTATGTATTGTATGTTCCTGTGTATGTACAGCCTTTTCTAACCTGATTGGCACCAAGACAAATTCCAATCAACTGTGTGTTGACATGGCAATAAAGTATTGAACTTGAACTTGTCTTGTTCAGTGGTCATGGGGTTTCAGCCTTCCTTACCTTGGCCATGTCTCTGAGCACTGAACACCTTGTACTGCTAGGCACTACAGGTAGGTTGCAGTTCTAGAATATGACAGCACTGGAGAATAATGGGTTCCTGGTACTGTAGCTTCACGTTTGAGTCTTCTCAAATCTTTGAACAATTAATTTGCGTCTTTTTTTCTCAACACGTTTCTTGCGACCCTGTTGACTATTTGCAACAAAACGTTTAATGTTTCTGTGATCACGCCCCAATATCATAGCAATTTTAAGAGTGCTGCATCCTTCTGAAATACTTTTTACAATTCATGACTTCTGAGTCAAATTTGAGTTAAATCTGTTTTTTGGCCAATTTTGCCTGAGGAACAGAAGCTGCCTAATAATTATGCACATTCTGATATAGGGTGTTGATCTCCTTAGGCCACACCCTCTTTCATTACCCACATACACATCACCTGATATGCTTACATCCAATAAATATTTCAGTTTATACAGCTTGGAGTTGGAACATATGCATAATATTGATGATATGCTCAAAATACTGACTTGTCTAATAATTTTGCACACAGTGTATTGGCATGCTCGCCACCAGTCTTTCACAATGATGTAGGTAGATGCAATCCAAGTAGCTTGACATTGTTTGATGGCTTGTGACCATCTGTCTTCCTCTTGATCATTTTCCAGAGGTTTTGAATTAGGCCAATTCAACCCTCATAGCACACAGAGCAATGACATGGTCAAAAGATATGATTTCATCATCCATCGACGATGTCTGGACAGGTTCCTCTTACACTCCAGACGTTGCCCAGCCCTAGTTAGAATGATTTGGTGTTCATTTGAAATGTGTATTTTTTGTCATTAAAATCATAAACCTCTTAGATTCAAAACGATACCAACACTAGAGAGAGAAGTGTGACAGGAGTTAGCCCTGGTGTTGCATCATCAAAACACTGCCAATATAACAGTCAGTCAGAGAAGGAGAAAGCTTTAACTTTCTCTACAAAATCTAAATCTGTCAGATCCCCCCCACCCAACCATGACAGCTCCCATATCTACTGCAATTTTTGACATTAATATACTTAAGGCCATTTCCTGACGTGTACTTGTCCCCAATACAAATTGACAACAAGGTGAATTTTCCCTGGTATAGAAGCAGAGGAGGGAAATTGAAGTGAGGATTCCCAAGAGTACAAAGGGAACAAGAACATCAAATCAGTGTGAAGGCTCTATGAAATTTTAGTTCCCAGTTGTCGTTGAACTTCCTGGTTTCCTGTCCATCTATCAAATGTTTAATTTGCATAAATAATGTGGCACCTCATCCACATTACATCAGGAAATAAATCTGTGATGGAACTCTTTTACTTTAACCTTCAAGGTCTAAGGGGGTTTAAGTCCAGCTGACACAAGGTAGAATTTTTGGCACCTGGAAAGGTCATACTTTGACCTACAGTGAAGTGCCTTATGGTTTTGGGTTCAGAGGTCTCTTGGCAACAACATGAGTAAATAAAATCCAACATTGTGAGACATGGATGTTGAAGTATTATGTCATATATATCCCAAAAAATACAAAAACATATGTTTATTTTTTGTTTTTTATGTGTAAATGCATGTAAACAATGAAGAATAACGCTTGAAAATGTATATTGACAAGCACCCAGGGCTCCAGAACGAGTGTGACAATGTTTGGGGGACGTACAAACAGGTACATATCAAAATGTTATACATATTTATCACTATTTTCCTATACGTTTTTTAAATCCCAGCTATTTCCCCCTTCCAAAAATGGTTATTTTTGTGCAGGATGATGTCGTACATCATTGCCGATTTGTTATTTAGTCATTTTTGCTTCCTGTCTGTAATGTTTTTAGTTAAAAAGATAGTCAAACAAAAATGACAGAATTTGAGGCGCGATATCTCTGGCTCTGATGAACCAACATAGACAATCCCCCACTCAGTTTTTGCAGCAGAATCTCTTCTTACTTTAGTTGCTAACATGTACATTTTGCGAGATAATCACGTTTGACGCTCTCATGCGTCAATTGACTTTGAAGGTTTAGCGTACATATTATCTCTCCTCAGTTTCTCATGCTGTATCTCAAAAGCTGAGGACATTCACCTAGTAGTAAATTTGATTTACTGAGGCAACAAGTAGCAACCCTCACATCTCACTCTCCAGATAATGACCATATCTGCTAGCGGGGCTGTGCTCTCTGAAGAAGACATTTTCCTTTTGTATGTTGTCTATGAAAAAGAGGGGGTGGGGTCTATTTGAGTGAAGTGTTTGACAGTTGGCAGCTAACGTTTGAATGTGTTGCAGCGCACTGTCCCTGAGCTAGGCCCTGCATCCACACTGCTGGTGCAGAATCATTACTGATCTCAGGCCTCTGAGCTGTTAGATGTGCAGGATGAGATTAGAATCACCTTCTCTTGCCTTGTCAGTACCTTTCATCATGTTACCAGGTTTGAAGTGTTTGGGGGGTGAAATACGGTCAGTGTGCTGCATGTATATTTATTCTGGAATGGGTTCTTTTCTGAGAAACTTATATGCAAAAGAAAAAAAACAAGACCATCACAAATTCTTCTTAAATCATAATTTCTACAGTACATGTATGGAATCCATTCCATTCTAGTGTCTGTTGAATTCAAACACAGGCACATCACATTCTACTGAAGTACTGATGTGATCACCTGAACCAAATATTATTTGACAAGGAAAGTAAAACAACACTGCTGTGGTCATCACTATCCACTTGCAACAGTTCTAGTACTATCTAGAGTTGTCAATCTCAGCCCAAACCTGAAAAAGCCAGATGGCCCAGCCCGATATTGGGCTGGGCACAGACACCAACAGTGGGACAACTGGTAACATTGTCCTGGGCCCAGGCTTGGGGGAGCCCAATTGACCAGCTCAAATAAAATTACTTATTTATTAGTCAGTCATCTCTAGTATTCAGTACTATATAGAAAGTTTCACTGTTATTAAATACAACAATTGCATTGATGAAGTGGATGTTTTTTCTTCCAGCTGTTTATTTTTTATAGCTCTTTGTTATTCAACATTTTTTTTAATGGTTTGTCTACAAACTGCCAATCTTAAATGATACCCTAAAACCCGTGCTAAAGCAACTAAAAAAGAACTGCTCACCTATGTACATTTGTTTAGCTGGCTGCAGTCACAACAGGCTGTAAGAGCAATTGAAGGTATTGCTACCATACACATAATCAGTATAATGAGCATTGTGCGTTCTCAAACAAGTTTGTTAGTCTTTACGCACACAGTACTTTTAAATTAGAGGAACTGGTGCCTTTAGGGCCGTTTAGACGTTTACTTTAAGATCATTTTATTATTGACTGTTTTTTTTAGGTGATTGTTTTTGACTTTTTGCATTTAAATTTGCATTTGAAAATGTGAGTTTTTTTTACTGTACATTGTATTCTGGCTGTATTCTATGTTGACAAACAGGTAGTTGCTGCAAATGACAACTTGTTCTCAGTCAACTTACATGTATAAACAAATAATTATACAGACAAGGACTATTTACGCACAGTGACAGTTTGTTTAATCTTGGCTACTACTTTGGTAATGAATAGAAACAATGAAATAAATTACCTGTGTTGAAAAAAACTGTGGTTTGAATATGGCCTAGCTAAGAATTAAAACATTTAACAATAAAATGTTTATGACCTGTTTTGTGGATAATCATATAATTATTTATTCTGACCCTGGATTAGGGTTCTAAACGTAATATTCTGTTTCGGGCCCTGAGATTCCTGTCTGCGTCCCTGGGCCGGGATAGGTATAAATTCTACTAATTCATTTGGGCTGGTCATCGGGCATGTGACAACAGTTTATTTTTTTATTTTTACATATAAGTTAAACAATAAATAATATTACAAACCAAAGCTCTCACCAGTTTTTTTATTTTGCGTTCACTAAGAAATATTAGGCAACGCTACCTTACAAAATGCCATTATTATTGTAATGTGACACTTGTAAACAGAACTCCAAAAACATGCGTGGTGACTGGCAAAATGTCAGACAGCAGAAATGAGGTGAGTTGTAAAAACCTTTCTTTTTAGTGTACTCTGTGTACACAAACAATGTTCTCAATGCTCGAGTTCATGTGTACAGACCCTGGTGATACATCAAGCAAAGTTTGTTTTGTCGAGCCTTCTTAGTGTTTTAAAAATAGCGATTTTGATGCTGTCATAGTAAGTAAGTAAGTAAGTAATCTTTATTTATATAGCACCTATCCCAGATAAAATCACAAAGTGCTTTACAATAGCAAGTGTAACAAATAATAACAATTAAAACATATACAGAAACGTACAACAAAATAGCACAGTCAACTGAAAGCTTGTCTGAATAATACTGTCTTCAGCTGTTTTTTAAAAGAATCAACAGAATCA
>JACXGM010006599.1:15983-32501 GCA_016801145.1 Umbra pygmaea | reverse complement strand
CTTATTAGAGACACGCTAACATCTCAGACAGAAATGTCATAGTGCCAGAAATGAAAGTAATCACTACATTACGATATTTGGCAACTGGGAAAATGCATTAATGTAGCAGTGATGACTTGGGTCTGTCACAACCTTCTGTAAGCAGAGTGATCACACAAACAATTACAGCACTTTCAGAACCTCTTATTGTGTCGCAGTTAATTTCCTTTCCACTGGACATTCCCACCTTGCAGGCATAAAAAACTGCATTTATGAATATAGCAGCCTTGTTGTCGGAGTAATTGATGGAACCCACATCCGAATTATTCAACGTGATCTCCGCAATATGTGATACTACCACGGACACTTAACCTTAAACTCTGTGGCAGCTTCACGCAATGGCCGAAAATTCTGTGAAACTGCCACGGATCCTTAACTTCTAAATCTGTGACAGTTTCACGGAATACTTAAAATCGCTCAGTTTTTTCCTTCTTGGACAACCAACCAATCACAGTCTTCAAAAGATTGTGTCATACATAGCAACGGGGTCAGCCCCGCCTCCTCACTAAGATAACACGTTTTTGTCTTTTCCTTGCTTAGAGTTGCTCTTAGATGGGTCTGGAATCGATCTTAAGCTAAGACTCCTACGTAAAAGTTTTTTTTAAGTAGTCCAAGTTAAAAGTAGCGAGCAGAACCAGTGTAAGTTGCTTAATAAAAGTGTATTTTTTTGCTCTTTTTTACAGGAAGCATTATGCCAATTCGGAGACAAATTGTAGGCACTACAACCGGAGCAAGGGTATGATTTAAAGAATATGCTTACATTATTCTGTATAAGTAAATGGATACAATAACAGATACCGATCTTAACCGTACATTTTTTTTCAGACTCACCTCGCCTTATAACTACTCTGTGACCTCATATTTGCTCGGAGTAATGACTGCAAGTCCAGATTTACACAATGTTGATAATGACACAATTGTTTGTAAGTAACTTACTGTTCTCCTTCCTTGTTTAATTTTACTGTGACAAAGTTTTTTTATTCATACCACTCTCATTTAATTGTTTTCCAGCTGCCTGTAAGACGTATTACGAGACAGTACGCAGGAACTTCAGGTACAAACAACCAGATCTGGCATTGCATGCAGAAGCTGTGAAGAGTTCAGCTCGGAGTCGAGGGAGAAGAAAGAGGGTAAGACTATTAGATTAGAAAAGATTTTTGTTTAATGTGACTATTTTTAATGTACATTAATAGATGTGTTGTGTCCATAAGCAGTGCATTTTGCAGTACTGATTGTGTTTATTGAATTTTTTTACAGCTGCTGGAAGTGAGACAGAGTGTGCTAGCTACGGATGAGGTGGACCTTTGGAAGTGCGTCACAATAGACCTGATGTCTGATGAGGAAAACTGCATTGTTGGCGGGGTGTCTGGATGGATTGTGCGACCTCCGGCTCTTCGCAGCCAGGAGCTCACCGTGCTCTGTGCCATGCTGCAGTCGAGATTGTAGGCGATTCCAAAGTACAGGGCAATGCACCGCAGGCGTCTGCAAAATTGACCAAATTAAGATACAATGCCACTACAGACCTACAGCTCCGAGGCGGCAAACAGACACTTCACAGTGCTGTAGGTTTTTGGGCTCTGTTTCACGAGCATGCCATTTGTAGTGCAGGCAGATCTCATAGGCTTTGTACATATTTATATTATTATTATTGTGATTTACATTTATAATGACCCAGGGTGACATTGTGACAGATCTGCCAACCAATCATGAGTGATTTTTCTTGTTTAAAAGTAGTGGTTTCATCCAATAGGGGAGGAAATTCAGGCCAGCCAAACATTCTCTGACCAGGCATGGTTTTGCTACTATTCATATGCTAATTAGAGCCATTAGCTCTGAGTGAGGGAGTTCAGACCAGGCGCCGTTTTGCTGCTTTTCATATGCTAATTAGAGCCATCAGCTCTGAGTGAGGAAGTTCAGACCAGGCGCCGTTTTGCTGCTCTTCATATGCTAATTAGAGCCATCAGCTCTGAGTGAGGAAGTTCAGACCAGGCGCCGTTTTGCTGTTATTCATATGCTAATTAGAGCCATTAGCTCTGAGTGAAGAAGTTCAGACCAGGAGCCGTTTTGCTGTTATTCATATGCTAATTAGAGCCATCAGCTCTGAGTGAGGAAGTTCAGGCCAGGCGCCGTTTTTCTGCTATTCATATACTAATTAGAGCCATTAGGGCCCTCAGCAAGCTCTCCACATACGTCATAGCTCGTTTCCATTCAACATGTGGCACAGACGAATGCAACGTTTGCAGGCTGTAAATTGTCATTAACTGCCGAAAATTAGGGAAATTTTCGGGCATTTACGGGGACCAAAATCCCACTTTTCATGCAGTGCACTGCCAAACATACCTTCACATTTTTTACGTTCACAAGATGCCAGCCTCCTTACTGTTCCTAGAATTTGCAAACAAACAGCTGGAGGTAGGGCTTTCTCATATAGAGCTCCAGTTTTGTGGAATGATCTGCCAAACCATATGAGAGACGCAGACTCAGTCTCAACATTTAAGTCTATATTGAAGTCTCATCTATTCAGAAAGTTCTATGATATAGTCTAGTCTGGCCAAGTGGGCTAAATGAGAACAGTGGCAGTGTTGATGAACCACCCATGCTGGCTTCCCTGGTACAGTCATATGCAAAAGTTTAGGCACCCTTGACAAATTCCATGATTTCCATTTGTAAATAATCAGGTGTTTGGATCAGCATTACATTTTGATCTATCAACTAACTGAAGGATACAGTACTATTTTGGTAGTTAAATGAGGTTCATTGGATGAACAGAGCCCATTGTAATAAGGTCACTTTGTTTTTCAGTGTTCAGTTATTGTCCAACCATGAAGATATGATGGGTGGGCTGTGACTATAGTCTTTGTGTAGCATCAATACAGTTTGGTGGTCTTGTGAAGGTGGTCTTGTCACATGTTCCAAGGGTTTGGGTCCTCGTAGGATGAACATGACATCAGTAACATTAAGAGTTGGCATAACTTAAGTGTAGTACCTTGATAAAGCTCTGACCCCAAAATTAATATACAATCTGCCTCTGGGGACAAGAAAAACCCTAGTCACCCAGCACATAAACCTTTGCAGCATAACATCTGGGGCTGAGACGGGGGGACAAGAAATGTGGTCCTGCACAAGGAAGCCTCAGGCAGGAGCAAGCAGGCAAGCTTCCGACCCACCCACATTGCCAAGACCACACCCCCAAAGGGTCACCAGCAGACCGTAACCACAGAAGGGGTAGCATTGGAGTGAGGATATCCCAATGGAGAGTGGGGAGCCTACCAGGCAAGCCAGCATGGGCGGTTCATCAATAGTGCCCCCGTTCTCTTTTAGCCCCCTGGGCCAGACTACACTATACCATAGAACTTACTGAAGAGATGAGTCTTAAGCATAGAATGTTGAGACTGAGTTTGCATCTCTCACATGGATCATTCCACAGAATTGGAGCTCTATATGAAAAAGCCCTTCCACCAACTGTTTGTTTACAAATTCTAGGAACAGTAAGGAGGCCGGCATCTTGTGAACATAATGTACGTGAGGACATGTATGGTTGCACCAAATCAGACTGATAAATAGGGGAAAGTCCATGTAAAACTTTTAAATCAGCCCTAGTATAACCCTTTAGAGGAAGGGAACAGGAATTGATTACGCTATATAATAATTATTTATGGCTAGTGGGATCAGAAGTTCTATGTTTGACTACGGAGCCAAGGATTAACCAACCAATACACCAGGAATAACTCAACATGGTTGTACTTTCTTTGAGAAACAAAATGCTTCCCTTTTAATACTTCAATTGGAAAGGTAAACAAAAACATAACAATTTCACAATATGTCATTGACAATAATCTTACCATGGTAAGTAGAAAAAAAAATGTAAATAAAACTCCAATGTCCAGGTTGATCAAAGATATCAAAGGGTCCAACAAAAAACCTGACCTACATGCATAACATCAGAACATTCATTTAGCTTTTTTTCTTTGGCTTTCAGTCGTGAACTATAATATTCAATTCATGTTAAATCATCACATCATTAAACTGAACAGTCATTGTAATGTGACATCACAATATCAGTAACTACATTCGCGAAATATTTTTATATTTAAATATATTTGAAATCCCTTCAATATAAAATCAAAATATTGTTTCAACATAATAATAAAAAAACAAAATAACATGAATACTAGTAGCAGACACTTTACCTACCCTCTGCCACGCGAAAACATGCTTAGACACATCTTAAATAAACGAAACACTCAAGATAATTCAATTATGGCTTAATGTGCACAAAATGAACAAATAAAAATAATAAATTAACACATTCCATGGTTAAGTGGCTAACAATTATGCAAACAAATATTACACAGCACTGTGTTAGGTTTGCAGCTTTAAATTATCAACTAATGGTTTTAGCATTAGTGAATGGCGTCTGCCATAGTGCTAGTTAGTACCTCAGCTAACTCTCCACGTGCACTAGCATTAACGGCTAGCCATTAACACAGTAGAACATTTGCTCACCGATGCTTTCCCGTCGTGAGGATGGCCTCAAGTCTCTCCGATTGCACTCTCTCAGGTCCAGGGCTCTACACTGGATTCTTTCGAAGTGTTTTTAATAATGTTAGCAACTTCTATTTCAATAGTTACGAATTAGGTATCGCTCTTTGTACAGGGTTTGCTCTTGATTCTTCGTGAACTCTGCTCCATGCAGGTTAACAATCAGAGCTTCTTCCTGATTGGCTGACAGCACGTCTCCAAACCTTTCCTTCAAAATAAACCTCCCATTTAATTTCTTTATCTCAGTTGAATTGCTTTTTAGACAAATATCTGTTTTAAATCTTTAACATTAATAACAGATTTGTAATCTGGGTTACATTAGCCTTAATGAGCCAGTGTAGAGAGGATAGAATTGAGGTAATGTGTTCCGATTTTGCAGTTCTAGTTAGAATTCTGGCGGCTGTGTTAAGCACTAACTAAAGTTTTTTTGGGGTATTCTCTGGGTAGCCAAAAAAGAAAGCATTACAATAATCAAATTTTGAGGTAACAAAAGCATGGATTAACCTTTTCTGCATCATTCTTTGACAGAATATTTCAAATTTTTGCAATGTTCCTGAGATGGAAAATAGCTGCTCTTGAGATATCTTTCACATGTTCGTCGAGAGAGATCTGGGTCCAGAGTAACACCAAGGTCTTTCACAGTTTTTTTCTGATATGACTGTACAACCAACTATGTTTATTGCCCGAATTGACAGCAGGTCTCTTTGTTTCTTGGGACCTAAAATAAGCATTTCTGTTTTTTCAGAGTTTACAAGTAAGTCATTTTCTGTCATCCAATTCTTTATATCCAAAACACAAGCTTCAAGGATGTGCAGTTTTGCAGATTCTCCCTTTTTCACTGAAATGTACAGCTTTGTGTCATCAGCATAGCTGTGAAAGTTGTCATTGTGTTTCCGGATGACATCACCGATAGGCAACACGTATAGCAAGAACAGTAGCGGTCCCAAAACAGAACCTTGTGGAACACCAAAGCATACCCTTGTTTTTTTGGAGGACAGACCATCCACAGATACAAACTGATATCTTTCCGAAAGATAGGATCAGAACCATGCCAAAACATGTCCATGTAGCCCGATATAGGTTTCCAGTCTGTCTCGAAGAATGTTGTAGTCAATGGTATCGAAGGCAGCACTCAGGTCCAGAAGCAGAAGAACAGAGGCACAGCTCTGTTCGGATGAAACTTAAAGGTCATTTATCACCTTTACAAGTGCAGTTTCAGTACTATGATGGAGTCTAAACCCAGACTGGAGCTTTTTGTAATTGTTATTAGTCTTTAGGAATGTACTGAGTTACTGGGCGACCACTTTTTCTAATGTTTTTGAGAGAAATTGTAGATTTGAAATAGGCCGGTAGTTGTTTAGCCTTTCTGGGTCAAGGTTAGGCTTTTTTAACAGTAAAACCTTGAAATCAGCCCTGGTCTTAAAAATCTAATTTTTTTTCAGAATAGGGTTCTCAGTTAAGTGTTGAAACAAGGGACATGATACCAGGGAACTGGTAGAGAAATATATTTTACTACTCAAAACATGCTCTTAAAATTTACTTGTACTTGGAATTTCAGATAATCGATTAAAAACAAACATTGTCCAATTCATGACTCAAATAGGTATATTTATTCATAGGACCTGCTACATTATCCAAATATACAAAGTAAATGTGATTACAAAGTATAATAAAGTGTTTGCTTTCTTTAGAGCCTGGGGATCAAAAAGTGGGCATTTCTGTAGAATTACTCTTGAGAGATAATTTATTTTCTTTAATTGCTAGTGATGAAATACCTGAAGAGCTGGATAATTTCAACTTTGATCAAGTGTTATTGAATGGTAATATACAACCATACATGTTTGATCAAGTGATATTGAATGATAATATACAACCATACATGTTTGATCAAATGTTATTGAATGGTAATATCTAACCATACATGTTTGAGCCGGAATAAAGTGAGGAAGAAATATGGCAAAGGCAGGAACTTCTTCAGTAGAATCAATTACCCCACGAAAGACATTTAAAAAAATGTATATTCTGCAAAAACATTTTATATGGGCAAATATAACTCATAGAATAAAACAAAGGTGTTTGATATTTTGAAGCCTGATCCAGGTATTCATTTACCAGAATTAGTCTAGCATCATCTTTCTACCAAATTATTGTATTTACATCAAATTGCTAATTACACAAAAGAGGATCAGAGGGTACAGGTTGGAAAATGTATGCATATCCCCAGAACCGGTATATGTGTCTATGTTCTGAAGATCAAGCAGATTGTGCAAGAACCAATGCAGTTTCCTAAAACATTCCTTTATGGAACAATTCTTGAAGCTTTTCAGAACTTACACATAAACTGGCTCACATGAAAAATGAAAGGAATTGAAATTCTAAACCATCTGTCATTCCCTTTTCCCTCCATGGAGATATACTAGGGATGATTACTAGAGTGTAGCGAAAATCAGATTGACTTACTCTTAAATTCAGTGACACACCAGCACCTGCCTGGTACGTTTGTTTTGACAGCTAGTGAGGTGATATCAAAGAACCAGTCTGAACGGTAATACTGCATTTAAATACATACAATTTTGGATAGGCTAGTATTATATATATTACATTTTTTTCAGTATCCCCAAACTATTATGTTCATCCCTATTGGGAGGGTCCAAGTCTCATCTAGGGGGGTCAGACCCCCCAGTACCCCCCATAATTCGAACACCGGCCATAACAATGAAAACATGAGTACCGGCATTGAGAAATTTACATGAATTAAATTATTCCCAGACCTTAAGATTTAATTGGTGCTAACACAATTAGTAGAAATGCCCAGGCTGCCCACATTAGCGTTATTTCATGTCTCCTCCAGCATCAAATACTATACAATCACATTCAATGGATGTCGAGGCATACAGTTGGTCTTCACTCTGGTGTTGTCTGTGATTGGGGGCTGATGATTTTGACCCCCATTTCCCTGTGTCTTAACTGTTCTCAGAAATCCAGAGATGCCAGCCTCCAGCCAGCTGTTAGGATATGCATATTTGCCTGCCCTGTTAGCCAATATCTCATTACACTACATGTTTGCCAAGGCTTGAAATATTATGAACATGGAAAACAAACAGACACACCTGTGACACATACAACTGTAAAGCCAAGTATCAAAATATACATTTTTACATGCAGGTAAATTACAGCATAAATAGCAGGTGTGTGAGGTCTTCTTACCATTAGTTGCATCTTACCTGCTACTACCAAACCTCATCATGCTTTTTCCTAGTTGCGCTGTCTTCACCTGTGAGTATACACACTGGAGGACGCATTTACATCCATAATATAATATCATATATTCTCCTAAATATGTGTATACTTGCAATAGTTGTATGTTTGTTGCTGGTTTGATTGCATATAGGAAAGTAGAATGTTAGCATATTTGATGCACCAACGGCAGTCCCCAGTTTGTTGAGTGTTCACTGATGAACATAATTATCTGCACGATGTGAAGCATTTGTTTTTAGAATTGCTCCTTCATTTTCACAGTGAGCACTGACTGACCACAGAAGTCATTGGGCATCCATCTGTTTCCACATACTTATTTTCATTTCTCTATAAAATATTTGTTGTTTATTTCTTGCTATTTTATGTTATATATTTCCACTTCCTTTATACTTACAGGGCATCATTACATTTAGACCAATGCACTTCCAATGATTCTTTAGTAACATTTGTCCACACACATTGGCATCATAGATCCACATTTTTGAATTATTGAAACTGTAACGGAAAAAAAAATGTTTACACATTTTTGCATTTATGTAACTGTAAGGGCTATGTTATATAAGTATGTCACCAAATGAAACAACATCACTGATAGTCTTTACTCCAAACTGTTAAAAAACTCACTGTACCGAGATTCCAGGGATGATACATTTGTACGTTATAGTACCCTGCTTAGAATATCAGAGCCTTCCACTTTACAATATCAACTTTCTTCCTGTTCTTCTGATAAATACTTCATACCTTGCCACTATTAATTACTCTGGCTAAACCATTCCCAATGTATCTTCATAATTTGGTTTCCTGAAGGAACGTCCTCATTGATTTAACTTAGTTTAACGAGAAACAAGGTGTCATTCAATCATACCTCCCATTGCAATATTTAAAGATTTACTGAGCACGCTATTAAAGTGAGCTTGAAAAGTCATTTGATTATCCTCAGAATGTTTTTCACCCATGTTGGCTTGTTACCTTGCTAGTCATATGTGATACACCAGTATTGGCATAGCTGATATTTAAGAGTATCCATACCCGATCTAAGTTGGCGTGATAGGTGCTGAAGAAAAGGTAATATATATCTTGGGCTACACGTTCTGTAGCATAGTGGGTTAATTTGCTGCTTTGCAGGGCAGCTATTTTACTGTGGTCTCAAGTTTGAATGTAACCAAGGATTGTTTGACTTTGCCCAGAGCTTTAGCATGAAGCAGTGCAAATTGGCACAGCACTGCCCAGGATACGGGGACAGATATGTTTTGTGTTACATTGTTCTCTAGCTAATCGTGTGTAGAGATTGGGCACCTGTGAATTTGATATTTTAATACATTCATTAATATAGTAGGTGAATGTTTAACCCTCCTTCCATGTTTGTGCTGACTAAAGGCATCCATGTTGAATATGTTGTTATAAGTATTGGACGTGATTGGATTAACTATGTGAGAGCCTTTCACCATCCCACATCTGTTAAAAAAGGTGTGGAGTTTCCGACAAGGCAAAGTTAGAATGAATTGGACAAGACCACTTTGATGGGGAGAAAAATGGGTTAAAAAGGAATAAAAAATATTTTAAAAATTAAGACCAGGGGCCTCATTTATAAAACTTTGCGGTGGATTTGCGTCAGAAGTTGTGTACGTATGAAATATAGGACGTGCGTATGCAAAAAAATATTCAGATTTATAAATCTGTGCGCACACACGTCCTACGCCGTTTTCCCTTTATAAATCACAATCAACTCTAAATGTGGCGCAACTTTTGCGGCTGCATGTCACGCCTATAATTGCCCATAAATAGTCAGTGAAACGCCCCAAAATTAATATTCATTGATTGAGAAATCATGGCAAACAGAGAGAGGAAAACCAAGAAAAGAAACTTCACTCAATGTGAAGTAGAAAATATTGTTGACGAGGTGGAAAAGAGGAGGAAAATGTTGTTTGAAGGGCAAAGTCTGCCTATTACCAATGCCGAAAATGCGTTGGAGTGGCAAAAAGTTGCAGACGGTGTAAGAAAGTCGGACCGTGGCCCAAATAAAAAGTGGTCAGATATCAGTCGATGTCAAAGCGTCTGGCGCTTCATCGCAAAAGTGTGTCTGCCACGGATGGGGGAAAATTTTGGCATAACCCGGCTAAGGGTTGGCTGTGAAATCCCAGACCTGTCAGCCAATTTCTTCTGGAAAGTGCCAGTCGCCAGAAATCCAAGTGTTGTAAGGACTTGAAGTGGGACTGGCACGGCATGGTTTCTCCGAGTGCTCCTCTGTAACGTTGGGCCCAATAGAGCACAGAGGTCCAACAGGACGCCCCGAGGAAATCGGAACCGGCTCATAAGCCACTCATCCTTGTTTGCCAGCAAGTCTTCTTGCTGTCTGACAATGCGTTCCCTCCGAATCCTTCCATTTGCCACATCTTCTAACAGCGCAAGATCAGCCATTGTGCGTCATTACGCATTGGGTTGGCATCATGGCTTTTTATGACCATGCAGGTGATTGTATCTGATCAGCTACAGATGGCGGTATTCATCTAATTGTAAATTGGATTATGTGCAAATGGAATTAATTCCAGCTTTCAAAATGGTTAAGACATCCGTCACGATGGAACAATTGATGGATTGAAATGAAACGGACTAACGGCACATAGCCTACATGAACATCATGATTCCGTAGTTGATGATATTTATGAACACAACTTTCCCCAGTTGGTCAATGAAGACATCTATCTAATCTAATGTATGTCAACTCCGCCAGACGGACGCATCGACAAGGATATATTTTAAACATTATTTTGTTTACCGTATTATTTATGAGGATGAATTACATAACATGGTAATATAATAACAGAACATGTTTGTGTTCTTTTTGCAAATATGTCTTCGTTTGCATTTAAGTTGGCTACAATCTTGTTTTATTTAATTTGTATTCCACCACAGGCTGTTGATTGTAAGAATGGCTTTGTGAAATGTTCATATTATTAATGAGAGGCAGTATTTCGATTTCATTTAGCAACACAACAGTCTGCAGTTTCAGACAGCTTCACGTGTTTCACACATCTGCCAGCGGTGTCACCATTTGTAATTTCACCCGTTTTTGTGCGTACGCATGGGTCAGAGTTTCCGTGAAGGACCGCACATTTTCCCGTCAAGTTTGCTTTTTATGAATCCCAATTATTTTGTAGAGAGCGGTGTATGCCTTCTTTTGTGCATACGCCACATTTATAAATGAGGCCCCTGAACATTTGTTTCATCGTAATTATTTAATATGTTAGTTTATTTTCCTTTTTGATTAGCTCAAGTTTATTTACTGTTCTAATCTCTTTGTTTTTGTTATTTTTAGAAACCTTTTTCCATTCTATGGAACCACTTTCCAAAATAGCAGTGATTTAATTTGCGTTACTTTCTACATATGTGTTAATGTATTACATATTTTATCTAATAGCTGTGTGAATCTGTGATTTTGTGTTTGTTTCAGTGTTGGTTGCAGCATGTTGCACAATACAAGTTGCCACAGGTATGATTATGGATTTCTTTACATGTAATAAAACATACAGTATGTAATTTTAAAAACATTTTAAATTAACAGCTTTTTTTCTTTACATCTGCAGCTCGAAGCATCACATGTGAAGGATCTGATGCTCAGCTGCAATGTGGTAAAACATCTAACACCATATATTGTATAATAATACTAATAATAATAATAATAATAATAATAATAATAATACTAATAATAATAATAATAATAATAATAATGATAATAATATTAAGTACAGAAAAATCCAAGATGGCGGACTTTATGGGTTCTTGAGGCTTTTTTGTTCATCATGAGAAATAAGGCAGGTACACAAAATTTCAACATTGTAGGTCAAAAAGGAAAAAAATAAAAATAATAATAATAATAATAATAATACCGACAATTACAATAGGGTTACTCCTGACGGAGTACCCCTAATAACAATAATAATGATAATAATATTATTATTAATTATAATCATAATAATAATAATGATAATCATAATAATAATAATAATAACAATAATAATGATAATAATATTAATAAGAATTATAATATAATAATATTATATTCCTCTTGAGACCACTCAATGATAAAGGGCTTGAGGTCAGTATCTCTGGATCCACATTCTTGCCACTGTGTTTAGTCCCACAGTCCCATTGACAGCACATCCTGGGATTTACAGTGATGTTACATGTGTGACGGTTTCACCCATTCAACATGTATTTCACCATGACAACATTCATTTTTACATTTACTATGTAATGTACCTAAATTTATTTAATATCTAAAATATTTTCCAAAGTGAGAATGTTTTTAAATGTAAAAATATTGGTTGCATAGGTCTTTACACTTATATGTGGCAGCTATTAAAGAGTATAACATCAGCTCTGTAAAATGTGTCTGTAAATCCCTGAGTGGAGGTAACAGGAGAGATATTATGTCACTGGGTTAAATAACTCTTCCTGATCTTCCTCTTCTGTCCTTTAGACTGTGGAACCATCCATATCCTGAGTGCCAACTATGGTCGCACTGACACACAGGTGTGTGCCATTGGGCGCCCCGAAAACCAAATATCCAACAACAAATGTGTTGACATTACCAGCAACCATAAGATTACAGAAAGGTAGTGAAACCTTGATTCTTTAAGTTTAGAAACATGCATATTGAAGCCTATAATATTTACTTTATAATATTTACTTTCAAACATGTCTTAACTGTAACCTGTAGTCTTCATTTAAAAATATTATTTCTGAATCCTTTAGTATTCACAGGATTAACTTTGGAACTTAACTGTACTAAAACCTTAATAATTTGCTTTTACAAACATTAGTCAATAATCAAGGTAGTGGTGAAGAGTCATCCATTGCCAAAAACACAAAGCATGAAGTGCTGATTTTGTATATTTTTAGAAACATGTCGTAGTACTAAATCTCGCCATACTCATCTTGATGTACAAATTACTGTAGTTTTAATTTCTATTGTGAAACATATAAATTCCCAAACAAAACATTATACTTAATTGTACTTTAAATGTATTTTATCTATACTGCATATACTTCTAATATATTATTTTGGTATACATATTTTGAAAGTATACTTCAAATATACTTAAATATATTCATACATAAATTCATACTTTAAACGTAAGTGTACGAGAAGTATAATACTGGAGTATCATTTACATATACTTTTTTAATTTGGTTTATTGTTAACCTGTATCCATAGTAACACATGAACAGTTACACATGACTGTAGTGCTAATCTCTATAGTTGCATGTGTCTGTAGCATTACCTTCTACAGTACAACCTGACTGTAGTGTACATTTCTACAGTAAAACATGATTGTAGTGTTAATCACTATACTAACACAAGATCGTATTTTCATTTCTACAGTAATTCATGACTTTGTTTTTATACTAAATGTCATTCTTTAAATGTATACTGTATTGTTTATGGTATTATTTATTGAATTTTACATTACTGAATATTCTGGCCATGATACATAAAAAAAGAACTAAACTACCTCTAAAAATCAGATGATTTGTGTTTCCGTCAGTAATAAAACACAGTTGTAGTCTTACTTCTTTCCATGAATTCCTCTAGCTCAGGGTTCACAAACCCTGGTCCAGGAGAGCTACCACCCTGTAGGTTTTCAATCCAACCACACATAATGTAGCCTCATTCAGCTTACAAACCAGCTAATTATTAGAATCAGGTGTGTTAAATTAGGGTTGGAGTGAAAACAATCTGGGCCCGGTTCCCCAAAACGTTCTTATCACTAAGTAGTTCTTAACCTATTCCTTAACCTCTCTCTTAACCTCATGGCACGGTTCCCGAAACGTTCGTACGCTAAGTATATCTTCTGTAAGTCACACTTTCGTAAGGTTGGTCTGGACCATTTGTAAGCTCTCTCTTAGCATTGTTTGAGCTCAAGCCGCTAGTCGCTGCCACTGTGCAGCAGTCTTTAGATATCAGTGAAGCGCAGTACAAGTCAAACTATAGTGTGTTGACAATGTTGTGACTTAACAATGATTTTATGGACATTTTAAGACTAATAATAAAATATGTTCGCAATGGATACAGGCCTATTTATGAAATTGACTTTATTTGGTATGAGAACTAATATCTGGTAATTAGCCAAGGCTGTTTCGTAATGTCATTAAAGTGTTTAAATTGGCAATCACTTTTGATAATTAAAGTCTGGCAAACAATTTGGCTCTAAACGGCTAAGGTCTATAAATGGGTAAGCATGGTGGTGTCCAGTAAGCGACCAACTATGGCAGCGATCCATCGTGTCCTTGTATTGAATCAAAGACGGTGCCGGCCGCGGGCTCTTTTAGTCCATGTCAGTTGTTTTATTCGGCAAAACTGAAGCCCTTTTGAGATTTCTCCTGACGTCCTGCCAGTACCTCGGTGTGCCTGATCAGGAGGCAGCCTTGCTATGTCGCGCCATAGCTCTTTTTGTTGCTATTGCACAAGTTATTCCGAAAGCTGGAAAACAGTGTCACCTTGTGCAAGCTCACCTCGTCCAGCAAAACTTCAAGTTCCTCTGACGAGAAGCTTGGTGTCCTTTCACCACTTCCCCACCATATCCTCTCTCTCTGTTCATTGTAGATAGGTTGCTTTTTATTGTAAACATTAACCAATGACAACCACATTAAACAGAAGTAACTGAAGCTGCTTGCCAATCAATTCTGATTGTAAAGTATCTTACCATTGATATAAAAGTGTATTACATCATTTTTAGAAGTTGTTAAACCCACGTCAAGAAGCGGGACAAGTGGCACAACGGGATGAGGAGGGTGAATGATTAGCGAGGGATACCCAGTTCATCTACCAGTCACAACATATCGTATGAACACATTACTGATAATTTGATAATTGAATTACTAAGTCTATATTTTACTGATAACTTAAACTATGCCCAAATAAATGTTACTGGAATAATTTGAGGAATGTTTAATTTACATAGAACGTGTTGTCTTTCTTAACACCGTAATGCACCTCTCGTGAAGTGAAAAATCGATTCCTGAGCAATCTATGAAAACAAATTCAGCACCTTCCCTTGGGACAGCGCCTTTGTAACGTCGAACTTAAGAGGCAGCGCGTTAAGAAGCTTCCTAAGGGACACTTCGGGGAACACACTTAGGAACATAAACAACTTCGGTAAGATATATCTTTTTGAGTCTTCTTAGCGCGCTAAATATGAAGGTTATCAGGGAACCGGGCCCTGGATGGTAGATCTCCAGGACCAGGGTTGGTGACCCCTGCTCGAGCTAATAATTTAGATTACACCCATGTAGTGCGACATTGTAATACATGTATTGTGTTGTTAACCTGAACCTGTTGTTGACACAGCTGTGAAGGAAAGCAGAAATGTGTCATCTCAGCCTCCAACTCTGTGTTCGGAGACCCCTGTTATGGAACATATAAGTACCTGGACATCATCTACACCTGTGTACAGCAGCAAACAGCAAGTCCGTCTGTGTGTGTGTGTGTGTTTGTGTGTGTGTGTGTGTAGTAACATTAGTCGACAGCTTCATCAATTACTAGAAGTTGTTTTATATCTTTTGTAAAAGAGAAAAAAAAACATGTATAATACCTACAATATTACACATTAAACCCAAAAAGCAATGCAATTCAGACCTCTTTTGTAAACTGTTATAATTCTGTGGAGCTGTGTTTTACCAATCAGGGCCATACTAATAGATCCATTTAGGATCAAACTTGACTGGTTACATTCAGCAGTAACATTATTACAAATCAACATGCTTGTTTAAAACTACAATGAAACATTGCTGAAGTAAATAATTAAATGAACAAAATAAAAATGTGAAAGTTTGTAAATTAAGTTTTTTGTCTTTGCAGGGAACAGTATTGTCTGTGAAGGCTCTAACATTCAACTGCAATGTGGTAAGCTTCAATTAATGCACAAATTCATTTCTCTATATACCAACCTTAGAATACAGTACAGTGATGTTATTTACAGGGTTGCACCCAAGAAGGGGCAATGAAAAATAAATAAATAAAATAAAATACAAAATACCTTAAGTTTAATTGTATCAAAATAAAATACAAATACAGCAGCCACACCATGTATCAAAATAAAATACTGTATTTTTGTATTTTATTTTCACAAGTGACCATGAAATCACTTTGCAAACACAGTACACTGATGCTCCTATCTGCAGTAGATTTTACAAGATTGAATCATTTAGCAGATGATATTATCTAAAGCACAAAGTACAGGGACAGTACATCACCCTGGAACAACTTAGAGTTAAGTGGCTTAACACACCCATGAATTAATGAAGATACTTAGTACAACCCTTTAAGACCATGCACCCGGCGCATGGACCCTTTTATCCGCTGTCAAACTAGCAAAATTGGATTTGGGGCTTCAGGCCATGTGCTTACATTGTTAAGATGGGGCCCAGAATCTCCATAAAGCTGATGGAAGCATGAAGTCTCCTGGTAGAAGCATTGACTCTGGACTGCAGTGGAGCAACACAGTGGAGCAACACAGTGGAGCAACACAGTGGAGCAACACAGTGGAGCAACACAGTGGAGCAACACAGTGGAGCAACACAGTGGAACAACACAGTGGAGCAACACAGTGGAGCAACACAGTGGAGCAACACAGTGGAGCAACACAGTGGACCAACACAGTGGACCAACACAGTGGA
>JACXGM010006599.1:0-15883 GCA_016801145.1 Umbra pygmaea | reverse complement strand
ACGTCTGTATGTGGTGGTTTTCCCTACACAACTTTTCTAGTGAACTTTCCATGAATATGCTTTGATTAAGCACTCTGTAAACAGCCAGCCCTTTCAGCAATGTCCTGTGATTTGCCCTCCTCATGAAGTTTGTCAGTTAGTGTTTTTAGTTAATTTGCTGATTTGAGCTCTTCTCAGGTCCACATTTCTTTATTATAAATTATTCTTTCTAATATTTTGAAATACTGGGTTTTTGATTTCCATGAGCTGTAAGCTCTAATACTCAATATTGAAACTAAAAAAGACTTAAAATATGTAACTTTTTGAATTGAATTATATACAAAAATGAACTTTTCCATGATATTATATTTTTTTGAGAAGCACTCAGACCCACTGGTACCAGCTTATCTACAAATCATTGCTAGGCAAAAATCTACCCTATATCACTTGGAAACCTGTGCTCTATAATAATAGGTTTATTTTAATGGTCATTTTTAACGTTAACACTACCTTTGGATGTCACTCCTTTCAGTTCTTCTTTAATATTTTATTTGACATTTATTTATACAGAAATAATAATAGTCCTCTTTTACAGCTGAGCCATGTGTACAAACAAGGCAAGAAGAAACATCATTAAGAACAAAAATTACATTTACCATAAACTTGTTCATTTAGCGTGAATATCTGCTGCCAATTACTGGAAAGAACTGCAACGGACTCTAAAAATGGGCATTCCCATCACTCCTTAGGCCTTTAGGGAACAACTATCTGAGCTGCTCTCTGATCACTGTACAAGCTAAGCGCCTCATCTGTTCTTATACTATACAGTATACTGAAATAGAAATACACTCACCTAAAGGATTATTAGGAACACCATGCTAATACTGTGTTTGACCCACTTTCGCCTTCAAAACTGCCTTAATTCTATGTGGCAATGATTCAACAAGGTGCTGAAAACATTCTTTAGAAATGTTGGCCCATATTGATAGGATAGCATCTTGCAGTTGATGGAGATTTGTGGGATGCACATCCAGGGCACGAAGCTCCCATTCCATCACATCCCAAATATGCTCTATTGGGTTAAAATCTGGTGACTGTGGGGGCCATTTTAGTACAGTGAACTCATTGTCATGTTCAAGAAACCAATTTGAAATGATTCAAGCTTTGTGACATGGTGCACTGCTGGAAGTAACCGTCAGAGGATGGGTACATGGTAGCCATAAAGGGATGGACATGGTCAGAAACATTGCTCAGGTAGGGAGTGGCATTTAAACAGTGCCCAATTGGCACTTAGGGGCCTAAAGTGTGCCAAGAAAACATCCCCCAAACCATTACACCACCACCCACAGCCTGCACAGTGGTAACAAGGCATGATGGATCCATGTTCTAATTCTGTTTACGCCAAATTCTGACCGTCTGAATGTCTCAACAGAAATCAAGAATCATCAGACCAGGCAACATTTTTCCAGTCTTCAACTGTTCAATTTTGGTGTGCTCTTGTAAATTTTAGCCTCTTTTTTCCTGTTTTACTAATTTGAGATTAGTGATACCCGGTGGGGTCTTTTGCTGTTGTAGCCCATCCGCCTCAAGGTTGTGCATGTTGTGGCTTCACAAATGCTTTGCTGCATACCTCCGTTGTAACGAGTGGTTATTTCATTCAAAGTTGCCCTTCTATCAGCTTTAAGCAGTCAGCCCATTCTCCTCTGACCTCTAGCATCAACAAGGCTTTTTTGCCTACAGGACTGCCCCATACTGGATGTTTTTGCCTTTTCAGACCATTCTTTGTAAACCCTAGAAATGGTTTTGCGTGAAAATCCCAGTAAAGAGCAGATTGTGAAATACTCATACCGGCCCGTCTAGCACCAACAACCATGCCACGCTCAAAATTGCTTAAATCACCTTTCTTTCCCATTCTGACATTCAGATTGGAGATCAGGAGATTGTCTTGACCAGGACAGCACCCCTAAATGCATTGAAGCAACTGCCATGTGATTGTTTGAGTAGATCATTGCATTAAGAATGTTTAGGTCTGCAACACCTCAGCAGGAGTGAGATGGTTGATCACATTTGCTTCAAGCAAATGCTGCCATGTCATCAGATTCTGCTCTTTTAACACAGAAGACTTAAAGGGATACTTCACCCTACAGCTATCTGGAGGTCCTAGTAGCTTCTCCCAGACATTTGTAGAACAGTGAGATATGTTTCACCCATGCCTGGCTAGTTGAAGAGCAAGATTTGAAATTTCGCGGGGAATTTTCAGACGCTGACGTCACGAATATTTGCGTGTATTCAGTCGCGAAAATAAGCATCCCTGTTATACTGATCTGTCTTTCAAACCTACTACTTAAAGCCTTGGTTGTCATTTTTTTCTAAGGTATAGCTTGTCTTTCTGTGACGTTTCGATCAGCCGTTTTAATGCTAAACAGACGAGGTGGTATGATTTTTTCAGTATGTAGAGAACCACAATGCTGGCTTCCTTGTTCCAAGCCCCGCCCACCCGGCATGTTCTCTGGATTCTGTGAAACAGTTCGTAACCAAAGTTGCTGGTAACACAATTGCTACTAACCTAGGATTTGCAGATGAGGAATTTTACTACTTGCTTTTACATTCTGAGTGACATCCAACATACATGTTTGCGCCTGAGTACACCGAAGAACATTTACAACAAATGGAGTTTGATATTCAGCTTCAACAAGGCAGCATGTTGTACAGATAATCCAGTTGAAACTCGGTTAAATTCTAATTGCCTAAGTGCTTCTGTGGGAATATGTCCATCCATGTCTACTGAAGAAAAAAGCACTTGCTACAAGAATTGCGATCGTGGACAAGCTTTACTTGTAACGCTTGAACCAAAAATGACTGACGACCGCATATGAATCACTGAAGTTTTCCAGCACACATGGAAATAGACGTAGCAAGAGAACAATCAACAGAAGACTAAGTTTATCAAACCTATTTTCTGTACCTTAATGGAGCACACATTGTGTCTGTGTGGTAATGTTATTGTACTGTATGTGTAGTGTGCCAGCTGTATTTAGTAGCTAGCTGAGTGTGTAAATTACTATACCTTACTATATATAGGCTACTCTTTATAGATAAAGAAAAATGGATGGGATCGCATTGCTTTTCAGCCACTTTCGGGCTGTAGTGCCGGTTAATTTAGCACGTAGATCCCTTTCATAATCTTCCAACCTAAAATGCCGACTGCAAACCCTAACTTTTTATATTGTAAAGTGTGAAAGATTACTCCTTCTTTTTGGGCTTGCTTGTAATTTCTGCAACCAGGTACAGAACACCAAACGGGCATGATGAATAGAAATTAGACTACAGTTTCAAAAACAAATATGTATAACTTTCTACCGTCAGCTCTACAGAGGTGTGCTGTTGAATTGCCCATGTTCTGTGTCGGTGTGTTCAAGCGGGGACAGGCACTAAATTTGCTTGGAATTCTGGAAGTTGTGGTAACTCAAGTTTAGACTGACACAGAAGCCTCCCAGTGGATGCGAAAGGAACTGAAATATACTATCGGCTTTTCTCTGATATATTGAAAAAGAAAAGACGGGTATATGACATAAATTATCTATGGTAACATTTGTAAATGTTATACTACTAAACTGATTTACTGTGGAACACTCCTTTAAGTCATTACATGTGTGGTAGGAACTCACCAATTACAATTACAAACTATATTACCATAGAATTCACCTAGACATAGTGCCGTGGCCAATGGTCATACATTTGGCAGGAGGTTATGAAGTGCAGCTCTGTTTCCACCTCATTACGCTCATTCTTTTCGTCTGATCCAATATATAGAGGTTATGATACTCTAGAGCGTCTGCTGATCTTATAGGAGAAATTGAACGGGTGTTGCCAATAATCTTTTAGGTGAGTGTATATTCACCCCACATTGTGACCTCACATCTTAATTATGTTAATTATGTATCTACTGTATGAAAATCCACATACAGTCTCTTTAGTGGTCCACGCGTGGTGTATTTAAAGATAAAAGAGATTGATCTGACCTTATTGGCACACATTTAATTTCTCTTCTCTGTATACTAGGTTGTCAATGCAAATAAAAATCAATTTATCAATTAGTTTACTTGGATAAATAATGAAGTATATAAATAAACAGCACATTCTCAAGTGTTAGATTAACATTCTGGGTGTTAAACATCGACCAATATAAACACTGGACCAGTGTAGGATGTTAACAATATCATACTTTATTTCCCAGAATGCCTTGCGTTTCATGTCAGTTTTATTAATCACTCAAAAATGTATTTACTAGTGATTGATACATGACATGCATTCATCAAATTTTGGTGGGATCCGCACCCGGTGCATCCCCCTTTTTCCGCTGTCAAACTAGCAAAAGTGGATTTGGACACCTAAAAAAAAAACATCCACCCAGCCTTAGCTTTATTCGTTCTCATCCCTTCCCTTCTATTCCTAATTCTTCATCTTCCTTCGCTCCCTCAGGTAATGGACAGATTAAGATCCAGAGTGCTACCTATGGTCGTCGTGACCCCCAAGTGTGTTCGGCTGGGCGCCCCCTTAACCAGATAACCAACACTAACTGCATCAGCCAATCCAGCATCAGTAAGCTGATAGAGAGGTACTGAACTTGAAGTATTTATACATTGCTGTAAAATACATGTAATCACATGAGAATTTAGAGGCAGCCCTGGTTTAGTTAACTTTATCTAAGTTTATAAGTCTTTGTTAAACATATTTTAAATTAAAGTAAATGTTAAAGTTAATTATGTGCAGAAAAACTATAGTCTTTACTCAACATTGTAAGCTACTTTTTTTCAAATTATGTACTGATGATCTCAATTTAGATGAAACTTAAACTTATAATTTAGTCTATTGTTTCCACATATTCTATTGTCCACCACTAGCTGTAAAAAAAATTACAAAATGCTTTACCTGTGTAAATGTACACAGTGACTAAAGCTGATTCTGTCTCTACCACACAGTTGTAAAGGAAGGAACCAGTGTGTTGTCCAGGCATCCAACTCTGTGTTTGGAGATCCATGCGTTGGAACCTATAAATACCTGGAAGTGGCTTACGTCTGTGGCTAAATGTAAGCAACACACTTCTACAGTTACACACATCCACACGTACAGTACACAACCATGTCACCCACACACACACAAACACATAAACACACACACATACATTAATGGGAAATGGAATACATGGGTCTGACTGTTTGTTTCCGGTAGGACATCTGAGAAAAACAGGAGCTGGATGATTTCATCCACCATGTCATCGGTTAGAACCGTCTTCATCTCCAGTCGTCTCCTTATCACCATTCTGCATTTACACGTTTAAAGTACCTGAGATCATAGGTAGAATGAAAATGTCTAGAAATCAGACTATATAGAGACTACCTGTAACACAGGCGTAAACAGAATGAGAACAAGGATCCATCATGCCTTGTTTCCACTGTGCAGGCTGGTGGTAGTGGTGGTGTAATGGTTTGGGGGATGTTTTCTTGGCACACTTTAGGCCCCTTAGTGCCAATTGGGCATAGAATAAATGCCACAGCCTGAGCAATGTTTCAGATCATAAGAAGTATGATTGGTGAGCGTAATGATCTTGTACATGATCTGACTAAAGGCTTCCATGTTGGATGAGCAGTGTGAAAATAATCAAATGCTCTGCAACATGTGGTTGGATGAACCATGAGCATGCCCCTCATGAACAGGGCATGAGATACTATTAAAAACTTTTTTTCAGAAAAGTGGTCAGGTGGTTGATTTAATCTCTCTTTTGAGTTGGCAGTAGAAATTCTGTTGAATGTATTCATGTGCTTTTTACAAGGTTTGCTTGGAAAGTGTCTTTTTGTTGTAGTAATACTGGCTCTGACGGTTGTTATTTTGTTACTGAAAAGTGCAGCAAACTCCTTGCATTTACTTGTAGATACAAAGGCTCGGCTTGTCCATTTGGGGATAGGGGTAGCGTGTAGCAGATTGTCTATGATCGAAAACAGTATTCTAGGGTTATTTCCACTCTGGAAAAATGTATCTTTCTTACAACACATGCAGTGTTATTGTAGGTCATTAAGGATATTTTTACTGTGATGGACCTCAAGTCCAGGTTTTCTCCATTTCCTTTCAGCTGCCCTATTTGCTCTTTTTACTTCCCAGACAAAGTTGTTTGTCCAGGGTGATGCTTTCTCTCTTTTTCCTCTTTTATTAACCTGTATTGGGGCTACTTAGTCTAGAGCATTTGTCAAATTGTTATTTATCGTATTTACCATGTCATGCACTGAGTTACTTGTACTTCATTGAAGTGCACCTAAACAGTATGAAACGTTTGGCTCTGCTACTTCATCTAGGTTTTATTTACAGACTACACTTTGTACCTTGTTCCTGGTTTCAGTTAAATGTGCATCATAAAATACATAGCAGTGGTCAGAGAGGAAGACATCTGTCAGAATTTCAAAATATAATCCTTTTGTCCAAACTAGGTTGAGTGTGTTACCATATGTGTGTATTTTTCCTAAGACTTTTTGGCTCAGGTCAAAGATTTCCAGAACCTTCATGAATTCCATAGCCTTCTTGTCAGCCATATTATTTATGTGAATGTTTACTGTAGATCAGAATTCATAACAATTGTATCATGTCTGGTGACGATCAGTAAAAATAGTTCATAGAATTCTGAAAAGAAGGAATTAAATTTGTTTTGATTGTCAATTAATATCCACACTGGTATTTCTGCTTTGAAAGTGAAGGCCACATACTCAAATGTTGAAAACTCTCCTAGATCAACCTCTGTACAGCTGAACTCATGGTAAATTACTGTTTTTCGTGCCCCCCCTTCTGCCTTGCCTGACTGATTAAACTTATAGTGCTTTGGTGCCTCATTGAGTGGTGGACTGCTATCTGTATCTATCCAGGTTTCTGTTAAAAACATGATTACGGCAGTTGTGCTGATTTCATTGGAACCTTGTCAGCCTGATCCAAAGCTATTTTTTGTTGTTGCTTATCAGGTTTGATGAGTTTACAAGGTGAGAATAATCAGATTTTTATTATTTTGCCATCATTGTAGTAAAAAAGTAATAGGCAGGGGGTATGTGTGGCATAGTGCAACAAGTCACTGCAGTGCAGGACAGCCTACATCATGATAGTCATCGGTTTGAGCCTGACTACGGGTTCTCCAGCTTTCCTGGACCTCCAGACTGAGGCAGCACAAATTGACATAGCACTGCCTGAGATTTGGGATAGATAAGTACTCAAGCAAGGTACCAGGAGGGAATGGGGAGTCCCCTGAACAGAAATCTGATTTGCCACCCTTGTAGCCCCCCCCCCAATTCTGATTGGGTCAGAGTTCTGTCACCTGTCTCTGATAAGGAGCCCCTTTTTTTCTTCTCACCTTTAATCAATAAAATAAAATATTGAGAGATTTCAAAATGTGGACGCTGAAACTGACAGTATTGGGGTCGGGATCATTAACAGAATTCTAAATTCTTGTCCAAAGTATGTTCATATTCACATAATTTAAACAGTTATTATGAATTTTAGCAGACTCCAATTTAGTCAAATAAGTTAGCTATCTACTTAGCTAGTTACTGCTAGCTGTTGTGAAATGTATCTATATTTGTAATGTTACTTAGATAGGTCATTGGTTGTCAAAATGTTTTCAGCAAAGGTCACAGCAAAGCAATACATGCATGTTGTAAAAAGTATTAATCTGATGTGATTTCAATTGTAACATATTAGCTAGCCAGCATTGTAATTTTTTTTAAATTGGCCCTATTAAATTGAATAGAGCAAGTATCATAATAAATTAATCAATAATGCTGAATTGCATGTATCTTTTTTTGAAAAATGAACTGTTCAAAGAAAACAGGATGTCCAAATTTTCTCTACAAAGAAAAGTTTTGGACCTGCCAATAAGGATCATAACAAAGCTAAACCAACCAGTCAGAACCAGACCAGCAGTTTTCAAACGTCAGCAACATGTGCAAGTAAGAGCAGCAGGCAAAATGTTGTTCTTCATCCAGTTTTTAACATTTTTGGGATAACATGTACATTTCTCTTTCAGTTCTTTATCATAAGCTTTTAAGAATATAACACATCTGGGTGAAACAAATGCTGATCACTGTCCTAAGTAACATTTCCTCAATACTACATAAGAATATAACAATGGTGTAAAGCTATAGTTAAAAAATAATGGTATGTTATGTTCAGTAATATGACTGTGTACTTAAAAGAATCTTGGTTGCCTTGTGTTGGACAATCTTCTCTCAATGCACGGACACCAATTGGCCCAAAAACACAGATGGGCCCTTTGATTTCCCTAAAGGACAATTGTCCAAATGAATTCAACACAATGACACACGACACGTTGACAAGATTTGAGTTCATTACAATGTCCCTAACATCTGGAAACAAACACTTCATCAGAAAACACACATGAGCTTGTCAGGATGAGCACACTATCAGATAAACAATGAAGATCAATAAGTCTGTACAAGAAGGCAGAAGAAAAAACATGATGAGAACAAATGTGTGTGATACGCGGAAAAGGAAACAGATTTAACAGCAAATGTATTTAGGGCCCATGGGAGCTGAAAATTTAACTAGAAAATAAGGACAGATGGACAAATTGTTGGGATGGGACTGGAAAGAACGGATGGATAACTTTGCCAAGTGCTAGGGAAGGAATAAGGGTCAGCTTCTTGTTGAAATTTAATATAAGAAAACAAAATGCATTGGTTAAAATTTGTCTACATGACGCAGCGACGGAAAAGTACATTTTAGATATTTACTGACAATTAGAGATGATGTTTATAGAAGAAAATTATTAGAGTGAAATCATTTGACTTGAATTGTTCAATCCACATGACTGACATCGGTTCGACAATGTTAAGATTGGGATTAAAGGATTTATGCAACAATGATATCAATTGCTTACACAATATCCCACTCAAATAATAATCTGTTTGAGTAAACTACTTCAAGCTGAGTGGTTTTGTAATGTACCTGTGGAATGTATGTTCATACAACACATGATTTTAAGTAATTGTACCTCTGTAAAGGATGATAGCTTTTTTTCATTGTTTTACCTTTTTAAATATTCTTTTTTTTAATCTACTATGCTAATGGGTTCCTTTTACGTTGTTTTATGTGACTTGTAGCAATGATTTGAGAGAAAGAAACCCACACATTGCATTGAGGTTCCTGTATAATTAATACAAAATCTCTGTTCAATGATCAACATTAGTCAGGATCCTAATTTACTCAATACTTTAAAATGTTTAGAAGAGTTTTATTACATTTCTATAATGTTATTATATATTGTTTGGAATACCCTAAGAGCTATGGAGCATGTGAAAATTATGTAGCAAAGACCAAATTATTCTGGGATTGTGACAATAAAATACAACTTTGAAAAAGTAAAACTTAGATTTGCTCCATTGTAACCAGTGTTGGGGAAGCTACTCTGAAACTGTAGTTTAACAAGCTACAAGCTAGTTGTAAGTTATTGTAGTTAAACTACAGTCAAGCTACCCCTTTGAAAAGTAGTTAGCTACACTACAAGTTACTATCAAAAAGTAGTTAGCTACATTGAAACTACTTGGATTTTTTGAACGATGTATATTATAAATAACTGAATAAGTGTCTGAGGAATGTATTAAATAAAATATTTTCTGTTTAAAACAATGCAATACAATTATGATTTCAAGGAGTATTGTTTTATTACACACAATGCTCAAATATCTCAGACTGTCAGGCTTTACTTGTCGTTTCCTTGAGAGAAATTATTACGTCCGAAATAATCTAGGACAAAAGGCAATGGGTAATTATTTGTTTCTCCAACCTCTGATTCTGCTGTCATGTCTTGCTCCATCATCAATAATATAGCATCGAACTTGAATTGTCAACCCACTTCTGTACGTCAGTGAACCGTAAGCCGCAAGACGTGATAAAACAACAGGTGCCAATAATGCACACATTTTGTTTGTAATCTAATAAGAAGAAGCTGCGCTGCTTCATTTATGACAAGCTCGACAAAACCATGGACAAAACACAATGTAGCTTTTGCTCACGCTACACAGCTATGCATATGTTACAATTGAAATCACATCAGATTAATACTTTTTACAACATGCATGTATTGCTTTGCTGTGACCTTTGCTGAAAACATTTTGACAACCAATGACCTATCTAAGTAACATTACAAATATAGATACATTTCACAACAGCTAGCAGTAAATATACTTAAATATTGTGAACAAAAGCAATATGTTATAATATAACTTATATGTGGTAAAATATCTTATGGTATCATATATATGTGGTAAACATTACATTTTATACTAGTCAATTTCAATGTGAGGGAATAAGGGGAGTGCTGGCACTTGTTTTTTCCCACTTCAATAATAATCAGGTGGACAATCTGTGTTCCATCTCTACACAGCTGCTCCTAGCCTAAAAATAGCAGTGGGTAAAATTTTCCAGAGTAAGTACTGAATTTCTTTTTTAAAAAAACTTTCAAACTTTACAAAAGCTGCAGAAACTCTTAATAAATTTTTTTTAAATCTGAAAACGCAATTTAGATGGGACAAAGTTTCCTACACTATGCAGTGCTTATTTTGTAATTTGAACAGGAATTGCAATGAGGATGAGCTGTGCTTCCACAGTGTTTGTAAATGGTCTAACGTCGTTGATGTCATTATCATGCTGATTGATCACTTATTTTGACAATCAGGGAAATATGGCCATTTCTACTAACACTTCCTTGGATTTCCATTTGTCTCTAAATGTAGTGAACTTTATATACATTTAGTATGTTTTAAGACATTGTAGGCTTTCCTTACTTCTAAAATTTGTATTAAGCTAAAACCCTCCTTAATTGTAGTCTTGTTTTAGTCAGATCTTGTTGAAGGGTTTTTGAGAAAGACAGGAATGTGTCATGACTATTGTGGACCCATTGTTTAGCAGGGATGTGCTCAGTAACGACTCTGTCAAAACAACACACACATCCCTGACAAACATCCACAGCCTGATGGTGAAGCCAGGTAGTCCTAACAGAGTGTAATCCACTGAAGAGCTAATCAGCATCTGCTACCGACGTATCAATCATGCCTCAATCATGACAAGTCTAAAAGGAAATCTGAACGATTGTGCAAAATGTTATCATTCAGTACAATGCTGACTGAAAACACTCTTAAAGATTTATTTTGAGTGGATATCTACAATTCATGCTTCACAGATCAAGCAAAAATACCTGACAGCACATTTTTGTTACTTTTCATTATATTAAAAAAATGTTTTTCTAAAAATACACTCTTACTGTTACATGGCTTGTCACAATACATTCAGTAGTCTAGGACTTTTGTATATGGTATTATATAATTGATTCCAAAATGATTTTGACAGTGACACCTTATTACAGTAATCATATTGTCTGGGGTAGTATCACATATTTTGGAGATTATGTTGAATAATTTGGATGTGGGTTCCATCAATTACTCCGACAACAAGGCTGCTATATTCATAAATGCAGTTTTTTATGCCTGCAAGGTGGGAATGTCCAGTGGAAAGGAAATGCACTGCGACACAATGAGAGGTTCTGAAAGTGCTGTAATTGTTTATGTGATCACTCTGCTTACAGAAGGTTGTGACAGACCCAAATCATCACTGCTACATTGTTGCATTTTCCCAGTTGCCAAATATCTTAATGTAGTGATTACTTTCATTTCTGGCACTATGACATTTCTGCGCTGTTTCCGAGATGTTAGCGTGTCTCTAATAAGATAGGTCACAAACATGATCCCTGCACGATCTAATCCACAGGTGTCAAACCGGTTCCACGGAGGGCCGAGTGTATTCAGGTTTTCGCTCTTACCTTGTACCTGACTAATTGAATAGGTTACTTATTGGTTAAGATCCCCCCTCATCTGGCAGTCTAGTTCTTAATTGGGCTCTAAGTGAAAGGAAAGACCAAAAACCAGCATACACTCGGCCCTCCGTGGAACCGGTTTGACATCCCTGATCTAATCTATAGCGTCTTATTGACTCACTGTCATCCATTGTCTGCAACACATTTCTTCTCCCTCTTCATAATTCCGCCGTTTTCTCCTCTACTGAAGGAACTCTTAAGCCTCTTAAAAGTCCTCGTCTGTACTCCTACCAATTTTGGCCTTAGGACCTCTTTTAAGACTTAAGATGCTTTCTGAATTACTTTTTTCTGTACCAGGATTTTTTTTAATTTTAAGAGTAAACACCCACATTTCTAAGAATTTTCTTAGAATTTTCTCACTAGGAGCTACTCTTTGCATTAAGGTTATTTATGAATACGGGCCCAAATCTTTAACCTCACCCTAAATCTAATTGGTTTAGCGGTGGTGTATTTGAAAATTTACTGGAGAAGCCAAAGCAGTATACTGTATGAACCGTTATTTATAACCGTTTGATTAATAGCTTTTATTTACACTATAGTTTTGCTGAGACAGTGCTTAAATACATTCAGTCAGATTTTTGTGTAATCAAAAATCAATTATGACTCCATAAAGCATCTTGAATGTAACATTACCTACATACCATGGCCTAGTGCAATATTTAATTTTATTAATTAATTTCACCTTTATTTTAGCAGCGGATATGTCAGGCAGGCAGGTCATTGGTAGGAGGCTGATAATTCCGTAAGTTAGAGCCCGCCCTTCCGATTTTGATGGTGCAAGGGACATTTTCAATAACGACAGATTTCACAGTGACTGCAACAATGAAATCAAATAAATTGTGAAATATGAAATTGTGAAATTGAGAAATAGACCATTTATGTGACATTTTTATTCATTAATATATTTATAATTTAAATTATATATTTTTATGACCATTCGGAACCATAGCCAGTAATGACTCTATGGAGCAGGTGTTTAATTCAGGATCTGTGTGTGCTGCCCTTTACTTTTAGTTGCTGACAAATAAGTAACCGGAGATCTTAACATAATAGGGACCTAATTAATCACTCAATGTAATGTACAATGTAATAGTAAACACCCGTAGACACCATGGCCCTGTGTGGAATCGGTTTGACATCTGTGATATATAAGAAACAGGTTGACATCTGGTGTAAGTGTGATAAGTAAGAAACAGGTTGACATCTGGTGTAAGTGTGATAAGTAAGAAACAGGTTGACATCTGGTGTAAGTGTGATAAGTAAGAAACAGGTTGACATCTGGTGTAAGTGTGATAAGTAAGAATCAGGTTGACATCTGGTGTAAGTGTGATAAGTAAGAAACAGGTTGACATCTGGTGTAAGTGTGATAAGTAAGAATCAGGTTGACATCTGGTGTAAGTGTGATAAGTAAGAATCAGGTTGACATCTGGTGTAAGCTACATCTGGTGTAAGCTACATTGGAAAAACCCTCCAGTGCTTTAGGTGTGGGCGCAGCAGCATGCATGTGGATAATTTTTGAAACACAAAAGTAAATCTTGTGTAACTCTGTCATTTGCTAGGCTACAGTGCATCCGGAAAGTATTCACAGCCCTTCACTTTTTCCACAGTTTGTTATGTTTCACCCTGATTCTGAAATGGGTTGTTGACACATCTCAAGGATGATCAGTGGAAACAGGATGCACCTGAGCTCAATTTTGAGTGTCATGACAAAGGCTTTTAATACCTATGTACATGTGCTTTTTCATTTTTTATTTTTAATAAATTTGCTAAGATTTCAAACACACTTCTTTCACATTGTCATTATGGGGTATTGATTGTAGAATTTGGAGGGAAATAATGAATTTAATGCACTTCGGAGCAAGGGTCAAATATAACAAAATGTGGAAAAAGTGAAGCTGTGTAAATACTTTCCGGATGCATTGTATATTCTGCCTGACTTGAACAGTGTGAAAATAAGATAACCCCCTTTAGATATGTTACATCGGTTGTTTTCTTTCTCCATGTTTCAACACCTCTTTTACCAAAATGTAATTTAACCAAATATTCAGTGATGAAAACAAAAAAACTAATATTGTGCAACATTATTTCAAATATTTGAGACACTGCTGACAGAGAATAAAATACAGACTGCCCATTGGAGATTGGCACATGCATAAATATACAGTAAATTCAGAATCTAAAAAGGTGTGGAAATTAAAATCCCATTTGTAGAATTATAATTGACAGCATGCCACGGCGGATTGCAGAGGTCTTGACTCTTTGCATAAATTTAATGTAATTGTCAATAAAAGCGTTTAAAACGTATTAAATGCTTGTAATTATACTTCAGTACACCATAGTAACTACTGACAAAAAGATCTAAGAACACTGACGCAGCAAACTTTGTGGAGACCAATACTTGTGAAATGCTCAATACCTTTGACCACGACTGTACACATATATCTGTCCAATGCCACAACATTCATATTAACTCCTGAGATGTCCTGACATTATATAGATAAATATATTGTTTTTCTGCATGACCCCCATCACTGTCCAAACAGGGTTGTGACAGATTCTAGGCTATATGTAGGAAGGAACCTGTTCAACTTGTTTACCAAACTATTTGTAGGAAGTCATTTAATATTCATTTAGATCTGAGTTAAGTATCCTAAAAAAGCATGCATTTGGATATCTCTTTTTGCTCTCTTAATTTCAGAGAGCCCCAGAAATTCAGTGCTCAAGTGAAAAGTTGATCAAATGGAATGAAAAAAATGCATCATCAGCATAGATCAATGTTTTTAATAGAGTGTGTAAGAAATGGGGTGGGGGTACAGATGGCTCAGTGGGTAGGGAGTCAGACTTGTAGTCAGAAGGTTGCTAGTTCGATTCATGACTGAGCCAAATGTTGTGTGTCCTTGGGCAAGACACTTCACGCTAATTTTCCCAGGTCCTTGGGCAAGACACTTCACGATAATTGCTCCCAGGTCGTTGCTGTAAATAACAAATTGTTCTTACCTGGTTAAAAAAGGTACAAAAAAATCTATATTTAATGCAATACAATAGAATGCAAAACGTGCCCATTGTGGTGGAAGGAAAAGACAAATTATACATTTGCCAACTACAGTATACTTCCATGATGAACGGTTAAGAACTGATGCACAAGTTTATACTGTATAGATCTAAAATGTTTGTATGTATTTAGTTCAAGTAGACAACATTTTTTCAAAATTTTACATACTGTAGTTCAATAGCTACTCATGTCTTAACAAGTACTAACCAAACCTGTATACTCATATAATAGTCAATTGTTTCCATTCAGATATTAGCTGTAATTTTCTGAAATGTGGATATGAATAAAAACAATAGAGAGTGCTGCTCTTCTTAATACCAATAAGCCCCTCACTCCTTCTAACACAAAATACAATGAAGTGTCCTGAATCTCTGTCACCAGAGATAAATCAAAGGCCCCAAGCCTTCCTGGTTGAGCAGGCAGTGTGATAAGTAGTGGAACAGCTTGGATAGATGGGCCTCAGAGAAAACACAAATCAATCTTAAACTCTCACACCTGCTTTACTATATTAGGCCATATCAAGATTTGAGTGGGCACAAAATGATACAAAAAAGAAAAACAGTTGAATTGCAGTGAAAACAGATCAGAATTAGATGTTAGTGTAAACACATTCTATCCATGAGATATTTATGTGGAATTAAGGTTTGAATCCAATGGAAAAAGTGTAACTAATAAGGGGCTCATTGGTGCCAAAGCTCGAGGAAACAAACAAATGATGAAATTAGTGCCACGTTACTGGGTGCAACCTGTAAAGACCAATGCAACCTGTAAAGACCAATGCAACCTGTAAAGAACAATGCAACCTGTAAAGACCAATGCAACCTGTAAAGACCAATGCAACCTGTAAAGACCAATGCAACCTGTAAAGAACAATGCAACCTGTAAAGACCAATGCAACCTTTAAAGAACAATGCAACCTGTAAAGACCA
>JACXGM010006598.1:0-32439 GCA_016801145.1 Umbra pygmaea | reverse complement strand
TTCTGTGTCTTACCCTCTTGCTTGAGGGTGTCAATGATGGCCTTCTGGACAGCAGTCAGGTCGGCAGTCTTACCCATGATTGCGGTTTTGAGTAATGAAACAGGCTGGGAGTTTTTAAAAGCCTCAGGAATCTTTTGCAGGTGTTTAGAGTTAATTAGTTGATTCAGATGATTAGGTTAATAGCTTGTTTAGAGACCATCTTCATGATACAGTGCCTTGCGAAAGTATTCGGCTCCCTTGAACATTTCAAACTTTTGCCACATTTCAGGCTTCAAACATAAAGATATAAAACTGTAATTTTTTGTGAAGAAGCAACAACAAGTGGGACACAATCATGAAGTGGAACGAAATTTATTGGATATTTCAAACTTTTTTAACAAATAAAAAACAGACAAATTGTGCGTGCAAAATTATTCAGCCCCTTTACTTTCAGTGCATTAAACTCTCTCCAGAAGTTCAGTGAGGATTTCTGAATGATCCATTGTTGACCAAAAAGACTAATGATGATAAATAGAATCCACCTGTGTGTAATCAAGTCTCCGCATAAGTGCACCTGCTCTGTGATAGGCTCAGAGGTCCATTAAAAGCACAGAGAGCATCATGAAGACCAAGGAACACACCAGGCAGGTCCGAGATACTGTTGTGGAGAAGTTTAAAGCTGGATTTGGATACAGAAAGATTTCCCAAGCTTTAAACATCCCAAGGAGCACTGTGCAAGCGATAATATTGAAATGGAAGGAGTATCAGAACACTACAAATCTACCAAGACCCGGCCATCCCTCTAAACTTTCAGCTCATACAAGGAGAAGACTGATCAGAGATGCAGCCAAGAGGCCCATGATCACTCTGGATGAACTGCAGAGATCTACAGCTGAGGTGGGCGAGTCTGTTCATAGGACAACAATCAGTCATATACTGCACAAATCTGGCCTTTATGGAAGAGTGGCAAGAAGAAAGCCATTTCTGAACGATATCCATAAAAAGTGTCATTTAAAGTTTGCCACAAGCCACCTGGGAGACACACCAAACATGTGGAAGAAGGTGCACTGGTCAGATGAAACCAAAATCGAACTTTTTGGCAACAATGCAAAACATTATGTTTGGTGTAAAAGCAACACAGCTCATCACCCTGAACACACCATCCCCACTGTCAAACATGGTGGTGGCAGCATCATGGTTTGGGCCTGCTTCTCTTCAGCAGGGACAGGGAAGATGGCTAAAATTGATGGGAAGATGGATGGAGCCAAATACAGGACCATTCTGGAAGAAAACTTGATGGAGTCTGCAAAAGACCTGAGACTGGGATGGAGATTTGTCTTCCAACAACACAATGATCCAAAACATAAAGCAAAATCTACAATGTAATGGTTCACAAATAAACATATCCAGGTGTTAGAATTGCCAAGTCAAAGTCCAGACCTGAATCCAATCGAGAATCTGTGGAAAGAACTGAAAACTGCTGTTCACAAATGCTCTCCATACAACCTCACTGAGCTCAAGCTGTTTTGCAAGGAGGATTGGGCAAAGATTTCAGTCTCTGGATGTGCAAAACTGGTAGAGACATACCCCAAGCGACTTACAGCTGTAATTGCAGCAAAAGGTGGCGCTACAAAGTATTAACTTAAGGGGGCTGAATAATTTTGCACGCCCAATTTTTCAGTTATTAAAAAAGTTGTTAAAAAAGTTTGACATATCCAATACATTTTGTTCCATTTCATGATTGTGTCCCACTTGTTGTTGATTCTTCACAAAAAATTACAGTTTCATATCTTTATGTTTGAAGCCTGCAATGTGGCAAAAGGTCGAAAGGTTCAAGGGGGCCGAATACTTTCGCAAGGCACTGTATCACATCATCTTTTGATCAGACACATTTCCTCCCTGTTTTTTTACTTAAAGATATAGCACACAGTTCTCTATAATCTTCCATATACTGTATAATACTGTAGCTTCCCTGCAATCCTTATGCATTCAACATTCGCAATAACATTTGTTTACACAGAAACCATTCTATAGTTCAGAAATCAAATTTAGATTTAATGTAAATAATTATGGTTGGTATCCAACAAATCCTAGACCAGCATCAGCACATTTCCCTTGTGAGTTGAGCAATTCAAATAGTTTCAAGTTTGTCACATGTACAAGACACAGATGTTATTGCATGTACAGTGAAAATCTTGTGCAATGGCTCAACAATTAATTGGCACACGATTTTACATGAATCTGTGTCTTTTATACATGTAACAAACTTGAAACTATTATAAACTAGTCTGCTAGGTCTACCTGACTGGACTAGTAACTTGTGAACACAGGACCCATTTTAGGTCAACATTTACTACCCTGGTACAGTCAGCAGACAGCCTCCCATTTTTGAGGTTGCATGAAGAAAACTGTATTTGAAAACCAGCATTGTCTGTTTATTCAAGCATTCTTCTTCTCAACAACTATCTGCAGACAACATATTTCAGTTAAGTTGATGACGCATTCCACTGGGATGTGTGGTGGAGACTAGCAAGGAGAAACACTTATCAACACCCCTCACTGAGCGAATATATTATAGGGAGAGTCATTAACGACCGGACTTATGAATCACAACTTTCTGAGTAATACATTATTTAATTTAGTAAATGAAGTTTTCAGATGGCATGTGTGTGGTCCAGGCTAGCAAATAGAAACACCATCCACTCACTGAGCTAATTTATTAATATTTACTGTTATTTAAGCAGGTAATTTGACTAAACTCTAACTCTTATTTACTGCAATGACATGGGAGCAATTCAGGTTAACAGTCTTGCAGACAAGGTTTCATCTTATACTACACACAAGTCAGACACCCTAACCACTAGGATACATGTCTGTCTCATTATAGGGAAAATCCAAGAGTGAACATGATAGCAAATTAGCAATAGGCTGTTGATTGAGTTGTCACAATATCTGAATAAATTTTGATACCATGTTTACAATAATAATACTACCATAAATACCATCACAATACTCAATAAAACAACACTTAAACTACATAAAGAAGCTGTATTGTTATAATTATTAGGTGTTTAAGTCACCAATTATTAGCCAAAATCACCTAATTTGATCAAGACAAACTCTGCTCTGTTCAATCATTAATAAACAATTTGAATATTTCTAATTCACTGATGAATGATTTTGAATGTGAGGTGAAATATTGCTATATTTTTCTATGGAAATGTGCACTTTATGTTAAGCTTTGGCACTACTTATGTAGTTTCAGCTGTAAGTTACTAAAGAAAAGTTAACATAAAGGTGTGCAGGCAATATTTTCCGAGGCCCCAATCTGCCAAGAGCACCCAACACAATTAATATTCCATGAACAGGTGGAAAGGCCCACAAATAAACACAAACTTCAGGGCCCAAAAGGCTCAAGTCAACCAAGCTTATATTGAACATAACAGCAACCAAGGCTAAATGTATAAAAACAACACAGTATTTCCTTTAAATGTACAAAATGTTCCCTCAAACTTAAAGTGAAACATGTAACATTGGTAATCATTGCAAAGTTTCCAAGACACAAAGAGATTTTTGAAAGGCTTACTTCCATGTGAAAGTGGCGCAAAGTGTGACTGGCATCGCTAGATGACATATTTTGTGTGTTTTGTGGGTGGGGTTCGCCACATATCGACCATTTCGCCACATATGGAATTCTTTCTAGCTGTTTTCTGTGTTGTGTGGAAGACTGCTTGCTGTTATTGATCAGAAAGCTCTCTGTCTTTGAGGAAGGTGTGAAGACTCAATCCATAGAGATCATCCATTTTGTTATTAGTATTCATCGCTGTCTTTGTCTGCCATTCGGAAAGATTAGAAGTGAATGAGCACAACTCGTGATGGGAGAGGCTATTGGTCCAATGCGCTTTTCAACCAATGTGTTGTTCTTTAGTGTGAAATAAAATCAAATTTTCTATTTAAAAATGGCTTTAGTATGGAAAAGTAGAGAAGTTAGTAGCCTCTCTTGAGAAGAGAAAATGTAAATTTTTTTCAAATACATTGTTATTTAACATAACATATTAATGACATGACTTCCTAGATATTAACCAGTACCTTACATTTTTAAACAAGATCACATTTGGCTGAAATTCTGTGTGCCTGTAGATGTGGCCAAGATGCCCTATTGGGGCTTTGTTGGAAGGATCCTGATGCTAGCCTCTTTTGCATTTCATCCAATTCGTAATCTCTCAAGCAGTGAATAAAAAAAGGTAGTAGGAGTTGCATCTAGACAGGGCTGTAGTTTTAGTTAATTATTAGCACATTGTCAAGAGAAAAAGCTCACCTAAGAGTTTTTTAAGACCTAGAAAGTCTTGCAAGGATACTCTTTACTAGCCTACTGTATCAATGTGGAGGAAAATGGAAATAAATCCCAACACCCACCTGGTCTAATGCGGCCATCTTTATCCGCAGGTCCTCCTGGCACCAGGGAAGCTATGAAGATACCCAGGTCATATTTCCCCACTGTGTCTTCTCCAACTATAACAATACCTGAATAAATGAAATAATTACTTTCTAACTATATCTTTAGTTCTAATCTAAGCACGTAACTTGATATTTAACTCAGCATAAGCGGGAATGATGAACTCACCAACTCCTAGCTTTGGGTCTTTCTTTAAGGACACACAAATTACTTCTCTCTCGGGTAAGACACGTTTCGTTGGGGTATCTATTGAATGAAACAAAAACATCCATTGACTAAGGTGCCCTACATGCATCTCATCTATGGCACATCCTCAGAAACATGAATGGTTTATTTATGTATGATAATAATGGGCTACAACGGTGTGGATAGGATGTCTTCCATGTACTATATGACTTTGGATGGTTCGAAGAATGACGTGGTCCTGTCCCCTGGTAAACCCATTGTTAGATATTCATTTTATTAGAAAATATATAATATCTGTGAATGACCAAAATTGAAATGTAACTACCTTGAGTTGCTGAGGAAATAGAGGGGGCCTCAGACCCACGCTTCCCAGACCCACGAGAAAGAGCAGGAGAAAGGTTCCCCGACAATGGCCTTCCTTTTCTGGAAATGACTCAGCGAGAATTATAGGTAAAACATTAGATGAAAAACTCAGTAAGATAATTAATAGTCTGAACAGTCTCTATGAACAATACATGGAGAAAGACTTGATCTCTCCATTTCTCCTACCCCTGCTTGTGGAGGACGTGTTCCTGCTTGATCCGTGCCTCGATCTTGGCGGCAATGTCATCACACAGTTTGGACATTGAGCCTTCCTGTGGCGTTGTCAGACCACTGTCCGTCAGGGCAGTCTCATAGACAGAGTACTGCTTCATCTGGCTGGTGATCTGAATGAGGTCGTTCTTTCCCCGACACGCTGAAGCATACTGCATTATGCTCTCCTCTGGAAACACATAGAGCAACTTAGTTCACATTTTTATACCTTCAGGTTATAATGAGATGCTAGGCTCCAGGCCATTATTCAGGATAATATGAAGGCTCTCACCTGAGGCGAGACTGTGGCTGAGCTGGCGAGAGTTCATCTCATTGTGAAACTTGTGCTGAGCAGAGCAGAGGTTACACAGATACGTGGCTGTCTTTGATCGTTCTGTGACCAGTGTGTGCTTCTTTGTGCTCCCTCTGCACTCTATAACAAATTTACGGTGCTGTGGTGGGAAAAAGGTGAGGTTAATGCATTTACAGACATACTGTAACAAGCCAAATTAACAACAACAGCTGAAAAATGTACTGGGTAATCTATACCTATTCCAGCTAAATTAAAACACTTGAGTAAATAAGTTATACTAGGTAGAGTCTAGTATAAGCAGTTGCTTCCAGAAAGGTGTGGAATAAGCATTCCATTATGCAACATTTTATAAAAGTGCTTGACAGGTATAGAGACTTTGAAAGTGTGCTAAATGTTGGGGCATTTATGGCCAGAGCATCAGTGACACAGACCACTACTAAACCTGCTGGTGTTTCAAGATTGACTGTCTCAGTCAACAGACCCCAAAACAATTGAACATGTGAATTTTACACCTATCCCCCGTTTACCAGAGCCCTGTCAACATAACACTAAAATGAATACATGTTTTGTGGAAGAAGGGTTTTGCAATTCTCCTGTAGTTCCAGAAATGTGTCCAATTTATGTTAAAGCAAAATGTAGGGGTTCAAGTGCATCATGGTAGTTTAGATTTTGTATATTCTGATTCAAAATGATCTACCATCAGCAGCACATAACACCAAGTCGAAATATCAGTATATGTATGTACAGTTGAGCTCATAAGTTTACATACCCTGGCAAAAATTGTGGAATTTCTGCATTGATTTTGACAATTTGACTGTTCACGCAGAAACTGACTGTAATGTAAGGATAGTGATCATAAGAAGCCATTTATTATCACACAGTGGTTTGTCTCCTTTGTAAACCATACTGATAACAGAAATCATCCAAATGGCCCTGATCAAACGCTAACATAGCCTTGAATGTTCGACCTTGTTAAAAACACACAATGTGACAGAGACGGGTGAAAATGGCTATTAAAGGTTGATTTCCCACACTTGTGGAATTTTAAACTGCAATTAGTGTCTGTGTATAAATATTCAAGGAGTTTGGTAGCTCTCACATGGATGCACTGAGCAAGCTAGATATGAGCCATATGGAGCAGAAAAGAACTGTCAAAAGACCTGCATAATAAGTACTGGAACTTTATAAAGTTGGAAATGGATATAAAAAGATATCAAAAGCCTTACAGATGCCAGTCAGTAATGTTCAATCACTTAATAATTGTCAGTAGCATAGAGCCTTGTATTGCCCTGCTGGTTTGCTTCTAAAGCTAGGCAGGGTTGGGTCTGGTTAGTCCCTGGATGGGAGATCAGTGCTGCTGGAAGTGGTGTTGGAGGGCCAGTAGGGGGCACTCTTCCCTCTGGTCTAAAGATCAAATCCCAATGCCCCAGGGCCATGACGGGGACATCTGCCCTGCTTAGAGTGCCGTTTTTCGGATGGGACGTTAAAAGCGGGTGTCCTGACTCTCTGTGGTCATTAAAAATCCCATGGCACTTATCGTAAGAGTAGGGTTTTAACCCCGGTGTCATGGCCAAATTCCCAACCAGGTCTTACCTCAATCACGGCCACCTTATAATCCCCCTCCTCCCTAATTGGCATATATAACTACTCACCTCCCTACCTGATAGCTGATGTGTGGTGAGCGTTCTGGCACAAAATGGCTGCTGTGCATCACCCAGGTGGGTGCTACACATTGGTGGTGGATGAGGTGGGCTTTCCCCCTAACTGTGTAAAGCGCTTTGGGTTCTTGAAAAGCGCTATATAAGCTGAACATATTATTATTATTATTATTGATAATAAGAAGTGAGAGATTTGAGGATCTCTTGATACCAAGCCAAGTTCAGGTAGACCAAGAAAGATTTCAGACAAATCTACCAAAATGATTTTTGGGAATCTGAAAAAATAAACACAGGTAACCTTGGGAGACATACAGGCTGCTCTGGAAAAAGATGTTGAGGTTGTTTCAAGAAGCACGATACGACGATACTTGAACAAAAATTAGCTGCATGGTCGAGTTGCCAGAGAGAAGACTTTACTGTGCCAGTGCCACAAAAAAAACTGGTTACAATATGCCTGACAACACCTTGAAATGCCTGACAGCTTCTGGCACATTGTCATTTGGAGTGTTGAGACCAAACTAAAGCTTTATGATCACAACCATAAGCACTATGTTTGTAGAGGGGTCAACAAGGCCTATAGTAAAAAGAATACCATCCCCACTGTGAAGCATGGTTGTGGCTCACTTATGTTTTGGGGGTGTGTGAGCACACAAGGCACAGGAAACCTTATTTTGCCAAGATGAATGTGCATCTATACCACCTCCAAGATTTCAGGGACTCACAGACAACTATCACAACTGCACACTTTCATTGATGCTAAAGAGGGCAATACACCATATTGAGACCTGAGGTTGTGCAGACTTTTGAACAGGGGTCATTTCATTATTTCTTTGATGCCATGGTTTCTATTATGATTGTGCCATTCTGTTATGACCTACAGTACAGTAGAATCTATATTTGAATCTCTATTTACATCACAAATGTATGTACTTAGCAATACAAGGTGAAATCGATTCAGTTTTATCCAAATCCCCATGAACACAGCTTTATTTTGTGTTTCCTATATTTTGGATCTAACCTGTATGTTTACATAGATCCTTCCTAGCATCCCCTCATTGCATAACCAATAAAAAAACAACATCCCCCATTTTTTGATAAGTCATGCTACTCACAGAGGAGGAGATACTGGCCGTATCCCGCCAGTGGAATGTATGACTTGTGGAGCGGGAGCTATCTTTAACCTCATACAGTATGACTCCTTTGGCACACACGCCCAAGATCAGATCTCCGATGACGGTTTTCTTCTCACGGCCCACGCGGTAGAACAGAACGCCATACTCAGGAAGCTGCTGGGTTGTCTGGAAGAATATTATAAGTAAAACAATAAAATTGCTAATAGGTAAGCTAGTTTCGCAGGTTTAGAACACAAGTCATGAGGGGGTGCGATATATGTCCAATACATTGTTAAGTGCCTAGACACAGCACTTAGCTGTGGTAAATCCCTGAGATGGCTTATTGTTTAAATGTAACTCTATAACTTCTAGAGTGTTTTCATCTAGACATGTTACTGTACCTTGAGAAACTCAAGTTCAGACTCGTCTGTACTCATCGTTGAGTTATTGGCATGCAGTCGTATCAACTCCTCCTTTATGTAAGGCAAAGCTCTTTTCTCCATGACACTCTTGGCAACATACTGGTCTGGTCGATAGTAGTTTCTTCCATAAACCTATAAATAAATCAGACAAAGTTACTCCACTACATTTCCAGAGCTTACACGATATACAGTATCAGGTAAGTTCTATTTACGTATACAGTAAAATCCCTATCCATGTATCAAGTCTCTTTAGCTAACATTCCAAATCTTGACACCTCTTGTCATTGCCAAAGAGACTGGTGGTTCTTCATCAGCATTACTAGCTGGACTTCGTTGGCACATGAAATGGATTGTTATCTAAAGCGACGGTTACCCAGACTAGTATAATCGGCCTAAACTGTGTAAATCATGTGAGTATACATTACATGAATAATACAAATAATAAAAAATTCACTTCATCCTACTGCTTCTGTCAGCAATTACATTATCACTGATGTGTGCCAGTTCCAGTTGCTGCCTCCAACATGCTTCACAGATACATAAACATACATTAAATTAAACATTAAATTAAAATAAAAAAATAAAAAATAAATTATTATTATTATTATTACTGTACATTTGTTGGTTTGACAGTTATTGTTTTCTCTCAATACTTCTCTTGCCATCACTCTGGTACGTGTCGTCGTCTGAAAGCACTTATTTTAATATTCTCTAATTATTTTCTTGGAGACAGTTACATTGGTCCTACAATTTAATATGACTGGGCAAAATCATTTATGAAGAATACATCTTAAAAAAATTGTATGTGTCTTGTCCTCCGCTTTGTGAGTACTGACGTCCCATGGGGTACTGGCATCACCCTGTGGTCATACCGGGATATTGTTTCCAGAACCCATTTCCATATATGGACATCCTGTCATTATGTCTCTGATTATCACACACACCTTTCTACAATCCCATCATTGTCTGCCTATTTAAACTCTGCTCCACATGTTTATTGTAAATTTGTATGGGTTGCAGCCATGCGCTTTGTTGCTTTGTGCTATATTATAATGTACCAACTCTGCATTTGCTTTGCTTCATTTTTACCTACTCAACCTCAGTAACGGTACCTCAGTAACGGACAGTAATATTATTTTTACTGGGCAATAACTAGAATTCAGTAGAAAAACCTGCCAATGACCTGTGGATTTTTTTATATTTATTTTTCATTTTCTTCCCCTCCCAATTCCTGCTAACCCTGTCCTGTCAGCAGCTTCACAAATCCTTGGTCATATCTGTGGAATGGCGATGGGCGAGCATATGGTTGTTGCAGAGCCGCCGGTTCTTTTCGCACTGATCATCCAACATGGAATTAATATAGTCTGTGTTTTAATCCCATCATCATTATATAATTTAAAATACCAAGTGTCGGATTATAAAGCCAAAACATCAAAACCTTTGTTACTGTCCAAACACTTGAAGAACACACAGTATATTCCAACTCAGTAAAAATATATCAAGTACCTCAGGCATGCAGTCTCCATACTCTGCTTGGAGAGCCAAGGCACCCAGATATAGGCATGTCTCTTCATGGCAGTTCAACCTGTTTTCCAGTATATCCTTCCTCAGCTGTAGGTAGTACTGATGACGAGTCAGACTGTGCCTGCAAAAAATGCCATTCCAACAATAACAAACAGCAATTTTGACACTGAATACAGTAAACTATAAGAATGAGAGGATGTGTGGTCTACTTACAAAAGAAGAGAGACATCATGGACAAAGAATTTGACCCTAAATAGAAGGACAAACGTGGATGTAGGCACTTTCTTCCAACTGTCGGGGGCAACCTTGGATATCTTTATGTCATTGTCCAAGAAGAAAAACTCGTTATCTAAAAACCAAGACATACAGAAGAGTGAATGTTTAAAAATATTATCAGTTTCACCTAAGATTTTCTAAACAATCTGAGGCAAAAAAGATAAAAAAATGGATTAAAGGATCACTCCAGACCCCTAAAAAGCAAAACATCATTGTGCTGGTCATGTTTCCATCATGTCAGTCACTAAAAACACCTTCTTAGCGTGTTCGGTAATTCCCAACTCGGCCAATAAGTGTTCGGAATTTTGCACTGTGACATCAACGCAACATTTTCGAAAATATAAACTGTTCATTTTGAACCAAGTCAATCTTTCAATTGAGTCAATTGGAGAAAAAAACTGGACAAAAAAAATATCAGGAAAACAATTGAACTGTAGCTGTAGCTTCGAAATTGTTGCATTGACGTAAATGTGCGAAATTCTGAACACTTACGGTTGTTACCAAGTTAGAAATTACCGAACGCAGTGTTTTTAGTCACTGTTGTGTCTAAAACATGACCAGCACAATGATTTTGGGGTCTGGCGTGATCCTTTCAAAATTAAACAGCACACTGAATAGGAATTTACACAGAAAATGTCTTCATTACCATCATTGTAAGCAAGGCCAAAATAGAAGTGTTCCACCAGGTTTGAGTGAGCTACAATCATATCAAAGACATCGCCTCCTCTGGACTTGACATCACACTTGACCATGATGCTCTGTCCATTTGGCATGATCACAATCAGCTCCCTCGTAGTAGAAGAACATTTCCCTTTCTTTGACTGCATTGACACACAAGGTAGTGATAAAGAAATTACAGCTGGGTCACAGGTGGGGCAATTTCTAAAATAAATTAAAATCAGAAGATTTTAATCATTAAATGTAAAATAAATTACCACAATTGATCCTGGCAGCTCCAAGGTGACCAGTGGCTCATCTAACATTCTAATAAACTCAGGGCCCAAATCCTGCAGAATAAAAGTGAAACAATAACCTTAAACCTTTTTCAAAAATGCTCCTAAAAACATACCAAGCATCTAAAATATCCCTTTTTCATTAACTGATGGGTCAGAATCAGGCAAATAACAGAATAACAGAACAGCATCTTGGAACGGTCATGAACACAATATTGCAGAGGGGGCCATCTAGTGTGGCCAGGGTTTGTATACAGTAAAATCCCTATCCATGTATCAAGTCTCTTTAGCATTTCAGGCTACAGCCAAAAACAAATGTCATATCATTCACTTTCTTATATTACCTTGACTTTCTTTTCATTAAGACTGACAGTGGATTCATTAAGATATGTGTACGGTACAGGTCGCGTGCTGCCACGGCGAAAGCCATCCAGGAAAGGACTACAGGGGCCACGCGACTGATAGCTGGAGTAACTCTCTCTGTGATGTAGTCCCTGGGAAATCCTGGGGAAAAATATGGATTACCCAGATTAGAGCTTTTGATGTATGCACAGATGTTTGGGTAATTGACCCTTTTAAAAAATATATTTTTGAAATGCTGTGAAAATGTCTTTGTCTGAAAAGGGAACTACCGTCGAGGGAGTTCGGCTTGGAATGCTGTAGTGCCCCTCTTTCTCAGTGTCGAGTTGTGGTATGAGACACTTCCTGAGAGACTGTGAAGCCTTTCCCGGACGGTCTGACTCCGGTCGCTAAGCCCAGGACCATTTTCGGCCATGGACAGATGATCAACCTTGAACATACAAGCATCTACTGAATGTGTTTACCTTAAAATTAACATGTCCCAAAAAGCTGAATTACGTAGGATTTTTGTATTAGTAAATGGCTATTCTATTAGCCTGGATCGTGGAATGAGTTCCCACAATAGCAGATGTTCCCGTTCCCGTAAAAACTGAGATGCTCTGTATGCTGCTATACGAATCATTGCTCCGGATGCATCAGGAAGTGATGCATTTTGACCAATCATATTGAAGCCTAAGACAGTCTGAAAACATGCATGGCAAAGTTTTTTTTGTGTTTGAAGTACATTACGCAAGTTACACATTTTGATAACGATGGAGGAAAATGGTGGGGAAAAAATAAATGTAAACATGTTGTGCATGGGGAATTGACAGTGAACTGATGTCACGCAAATGACAGTCTGTTTTCTGGGAAAATAAGGCGGAGGTTTATGGTTTAGACTCAACAGCTCAATTGAAAGCTAGATTGTCATTGTAGGAGCAGCAACAGTGGATCAGGGGTGTAACAACATGGAGTAGAGGCCATAGGCTTTTTTCAAAGAATTGCACAGCAGTAATAATCCCAGTTAAGCTGTTTTATTACATCTACTGTATGGTTTTAGCCCTATTTGCAGCATTCTGATATTGCTGGGCAGAGCTGCAGATGGCAGTGCAAAGTGGCTCAACGCTGTCCTGGGGTGAATGTTGAACAATTTTCTCCTGCCTCTCTTTGTCCCATTCTAGAAACTCCCTCACGCTAAATCATGGTTGTTGGTTGGGGAATGTGCTGTGCTCCATACAGGTAGATCTGGCAAAATGAACAGTGTGTAAAGAAGCAGAAAGGTTTGGAGGAGATGTGCCTCGAAGGACATCTTGATTGTTGAGACTCCAATACCTCTTAGGGGATAATGATAATTTCTCAGCCTGATTTCTCAGAAATCTGTGAAACTGCCACGGAATCTAAACATCAGAATCCGTGCCACTTTCACGGAATGGGTCGAAAATTCCGTGAAATGAACACGGACCAAAATCCGTGGCAGTTTCACGGAAAAGTCTGCGATTGGCGCACAGTGAGACCTTGCTGTAAACTCGATGTAAGCCTTACCCAAACCCCTAACCTAACCTTAACCACTCATAAACCTCACTGTTAATTCGATTTAAACCTTTCCCAAACCCCTAACCTAACCTTAACCACTCATAAACCTTGCTGTTAATTCGATTTAAACCTTTACCAAACCCCTATCCTAACCTTAACCACTCATAAACCTTGCTGTTAACTCAAAGTAACTTGTATTTAGTGAGTAAAAAATGATAAAAAAGCATGGTTGCAACACGTCTGCATCGCGTTGGAATAGAAAACAGAATACATGCAAAGTGTCTGCCTGGATTCGATCTCGCAATCTTTGGTATGTTAGTCGCATGTTTTTATGCCCCCCCAAACCCAACCTGCCAACCTGCAAAATCTACGCTGTTTACACTCTGCTATGTCATCATGCGATTCCGTGAAACTGCCACGGATCCTTAACTTCTAAATCCGTGGCAGTTTCACAGAATTTTCGGACACTCCGTGAAACTGCCACGACTTTGAAGTTAAGTGTCTGTGGTAGTATCACGGATTTCTGAGAGATCACGTTGGAATTTCTACATAATACTGGGTGAAAAACAGGATTTAAAAAATCCCTCCTTTATCATTAAAATCAAGAGATTCGTTAAAGGTTGTGTTGTTTTGTTATCATAACAGTGTCCTTAACTCTTCCTCAGCTACCTTTCCATCCTTATGTGTATCACATTAAAAAGTTTAGTAATTTCCCACTAGCCAAAACCCTTTGCCCTGGCAAAGTGCTAAACCATCCCCACAAACATTAGTTTCTTATCTAATGAGTCTGGGTATGGGTATCTCTAGAGATCAATAAAATAATCCTAACATTATGTCGGTCCAATAAACCAATCGGTTTGGTCCGACCTCAAATGTGCAAAGAAACATTTGTAAAACTCACTGAGTCCTGGAACACATCTTTAACTAGCTGTCTGATGAGCTTCTCTGGTGGGGGCAGTTGTGCAGCCTTGACATGCTGATCGCAGGTCTCCAGCACAGTCAATAGATCAGCTCGTCTCTGCACCGTGTCCTCACACATGCTCAGCAGAAGGCCGTTCAATTTGTTACTCAGCTGAATGGGCTGGTTTTGAGGCAGTTGATAATCAACTGACCAATAAAGGGTCATTCCGAGTGAATAAACAACCATCTGAGGAAAAGGTGAGGGGAAAGAATGGACATTTGTAAAGTCTTTCCAGAGGAAAACAAAACAGCGCTAAGGCTTGCGACCTTAGAAACAACAGCAATGCAGCAAGATAAAATGTATAGTCATTTAGCAGATGCTGTTATCCAGAGCGATTTACAGTAAGTGCATACATGTAAGAGAATATAGTTGAGCCAACCACAACTCCGTAAGAGTATTCAATATTGGAAACAATGAACGGGCAAAAGTCTGAGCTGGACACAGGATGATACAAATAAACAAAGCATAAAAAGACAACAGAGGTGGAGGATGGGGAACTAATTTAGGATGACTGACATGGAGCTCCTCACCTTCTCTGAGGCTGTCCTGTCTGAGGCAGCAGGTCCCGTCTGCACCTCTGGAGCTGTGAAGGAGACCAGGTCATCTGACGGGACACAGCTCTTAAAGGCAAGGTTCCCAGTGGCTGACAGCAGCATCGAGCCAGGGCTCAGTACCCTGCACATGTTACCAGCACCTGACGACAGAAAAAAAAAATACTGGTAACTTCAATGTATGTATGGACATAGAGATAATTCATACCAACAATGTTTGTCAGATTCAATTTTTTTACTTTTAAATGAACTGGAGTTACCTATATTTCCTATAACGTTTGGGCTTGAAGATGATGTTGAGCCCATAATGACTGATAAAACCAAATCCAGTAGAGATGTAGTAGTGTTTTGGAGATGTAAGTATACTAAATAATTTAGCCAGAATTGATCAAATAGCATTTCAAGCAGAGGAACAAAATATAAGGAACAGTGACATGCTCAGGAATTAGAGGTTTGAAGCACAGTATACCCATATGATGCAGTACAACAAAGCTAATAGAATGTCTACTCTTACAATAAATTCTAGATTCTAGAAAGTTCTGAAATAATTCAGATATTCGCAGGATTCTGCATCAGCAAATTTTTCATGTTGCATAATTGTTTAAAACCTGGGAGTTTTAGTTTAATTACCTTCCTTTACAGTACCTTCTTCAAGCCAAAATCTGACCACATCTTAGATCTCTCCTTCTAATTTCAAAAGGAATTTCCATTGCTAACAAGAACACTCAATAAAACTGTTCCTGTGTTCTGTTCATTTTCATTGGGCAATGCGTATACTCACTTCATAATCTGCACTGATGACTATGCCATGGGGAGGCTAAAAGCTGCATCAATTAATAGGCTTAAGACTGATGAGACAGATCTGAAAGGCTAACATTTAAATAATGCACTGAGCTGACCTATTTCATAAACTGTTACACTAAGCGTTTCGACACATGATTGTAGGCCTACTCAATGTTGCAGGAAAACATTTTAGTGGGTACAGCATGTATAGCCTCAAGTACACTAAACCCAGCTCACAAATGTTTGACATGTTGCAGACAATCCCAATGCTGATGAACACTGCCAGTGGGTTTTATCAGCAGTCATAAATGGAACATAGATGTGTTTTGGTACCTTTATGTGAATTCTCCATTAAGGCATCGGCAGTGCCCAGTAGCAGACACCACACCTCATCCTCCTCCAGAGGTGACCCCCGGGCTTCCAGCACCTCTGCCAGGGTCACAAATGTGCCCATTCTGGGAGATACAACCAGTCATGAAAATGTTTTAATGTAAGAAACCTGACTGTTTCCTTCATTATTTCTGAATTTAAAAAGATTCCACACAACCCTTTGGTCAAATCCTATAGAAGTTAGAGAAGATAGCTTGATGGCTCAGGGGTTAAAGAGTCAGATTTTAAGTATTTGTAAGTTGCCAGTTTGATTCCCAATGGTGCCAAATGTTGTTGTGTCCTTGAGCAAGGCACTTTACCCTAAGTTACTCCAATTGAATGTCCCTGCACTTATTGAAAGTCTCTCTGGATAAGTTTTTCTGCTAAATGTCAAAAATGTAAATGTAAAATGTATAGGCACACAAATATAAATATTTAAAAAAGCTTATATGCAATTAGTGAGTGCATTTTTGGACTGATGCAACAATACAAGTGCCCACCCCCCAACTCTTATTCGTTCTTCTCTCCCTGACACACTTGGTCTATCACACATTAACACTGAGTTCTCAGTTTGACATATATTTGGCTTTCACAGAGCCTTGTGGATTTGTTTCAATGTAACACCAGTTTCTGAACCATAGATGTTTCTCCCTGTCACAGCAAAGCATTGCTATGAGTGATGACAGCAAAGCATTGCTATGAGAAGTGACAGTTATTGCACCGGACTGAAATTCTCTGATATATAAAATTAATTGTATAACTGCAGTTTATTAAAACGAGATTGTGGGGGGTCCGCGTGGCATAGTGGGCTAAGACAGGGAAAAATTGGCATAGCGTTGCATGGGATTTGGGTTAGATAAGTCAGATTATCTATTTTGCCACGTCGCTCTCCAGTGACTCCTTGTGTGCAGAATGGGCACATTGTAAATTCAATTACAGAAGTATAGTTGGTGAATGTAATCATCCCGTGTATGATCTGACTGAAGGCTACCGCAATGGATAAGCAGTGCAAAAAGAATCGACTTTCGGCAACATTTGGTTGGATGAATGATGTGCGCACCCCTCGCCATCCCACAGATCAGTCCAAATAGTTGCGGAGCTGCCGACAAGGCAGGGTTAGAGGGAATTGGGAGGGGAAGAAAATGGTAAAATAAAAAAAAGACAAACAGATTGCGTCATAGCATTATGTTTGTTCCACAACAAAGAGGAACAAAAAATACTTTAGCGATAATATAATACATAAAGTTAAAGTTACAGTTAGAGTACACAGTTCTGTAAAAACATTAAGAGACCACTGCATTTCTGGATTTCTATTGATAGATATGTGTTTGCGTGAAATTAACATTTTTGTTTTATTTTGATTTATTCAATAAACTATTGACAACCTTTCCAAACATTTATTCCAAACATTTATTTCAAACATAAAATAACAAAAAAGATTTTGTGTTGTCAGACCTCATATTCATTTTTACAATACTAACGTGTTAACTTAAGAATAGTTCAGAAATCAATATTTGGTGAACCAATATTAATTCTATAATAATAATTGACTTTCATGCGTCTTGGATTGTTCTACACCAGTCTTTCACATTGATGTTGGGAGACTTTGTTCCACTCCTGGTGCAAAAGTAGCTTTGCAATTTTCTATGACCTGTGACCATCCATCTTCCTCTTCATCACTCTCCAGAGGTTTTCAAAGGGGATGATTTGCTAATAATTTTGCATTGTTATTTTTTTTTTCCACAGCTGTAATCTTAACTGAACAATACATGTACTATACCATAGTTAGTTACAGTGCCCTCAAATGGCGCCCCCAGACATTTTTCATAGGGGTGGCCAGAGTGGCCACTTAAAAACCAAAAGCAACAACCAGATTTCAGGAATTCTATTTTGCTGTTGTAGTATATAGGCTAGTTTAAAGTTGTGTCAATATGCAGGCTGTTCTCATGGCGATATCAAAATCGTACAAAATGGTTTAAAAACAAAACATACGTCACATGTGATGTTTTCGGAGGCAGGAAAACGTATGCCTCCTACGTTTACGAACGCAAAAAAACTAAGTTTACCTTAACCTAACCTTACCCTAACCTTAATCTCACTAACCGACTGTAGAATATTATCCCTGAACTAAACGTTCTCCAAGTATTTTACATTGTAAAGGATTGTCTATTCTTGTAAGTGTTCCAGGAGAACGGAGATTCAATCAGCCGCGGTCGGTGGATCTTACTTGGGGAGGACGGGCTCGTATTACTCTGGGGACCAGAGTGAATGGAATGGTGCGCAACACACAAAACCCAGTGTGCAAAACAAAAAAACACTGGGTTTTGTGCGTTGCCCACCATTCCATTCACTCCGGTCCCGAGCGTAATACGAGCCCGTCCTCCCCATTTAAGATCCACCAACCGCAGCTGGATTCAATACATTAAAAAAGTCACATTTTGATTGGCCATATTGTGCGTCTGCCTATGTAATGTGGCAAAATTTCCATTACGTACGTTTACCCATGACTTGCCATGAGAATGTGTTGCAATATGAGATTTAAGGAATCGCATATTGATACTCTTTGGTTTCATATTTTACAGTTAGGGCCCTATCTTGCACCCGGCGCAACGCAGCGCAAAACCCGAACGCAAGTGTCTTTGCTAGTTTAATACCGATGCAGTTGTCAATTTCCCATCTGGCGCCCACGTTGTTTAAACAGCAAGTGCACCTGCACCCATATTTGTGCCCATCGATGTGCTGGTCTAACAAATCCGCCATCATAATAGCAATTTGCGAAAGGTACAAATGCGTCTGGCTCTTAACGGGAATGGGAGATGAATCTCTGATTGGTTTATTGAATGTTACGCCCAAAACACACCTATGAATTAATGAAGACACTTAGTACAACCAATGACAGCATAGAAGATGGATGAAACCTTGCCATTCATTCCAATGGAAGCACTTTTTTAGTGATAGCCGAGCGTACTGCGCAGCCTCAAGCTGAGCGTGATGACGTAGATGTGATGTGAGCAATGTCTCTGAAAGTTGGAATTCTTATCTTATCCATGCCAAGAAAAATCTAAATCATGCTGAATCTTGCCTCTTTCAGAGAAAGGAGAGTGTGAGTAAGAGTTGTCCATGAGCGTAGGAGCAGGAGCAAATTTTGGTAAATATTCGGATGAATTATTTTGTCATTACGCCTCCACCTCCCCCAATTGCCTGCATGCTTCTCCTGGACTTTACAGTAATTTCTTTACTGTGCAACGGTAAGTCACGAGGTTATGACATAATAGTTTGCATATTTTCACACAAACTGCTCCTAGGGGGCCATAACTTGAGATACAAGGTAATGGAGCTTTTCATACATTCTCCTGTTTCTTTAGAAATGAACAATGGACAAATAGAGTCATTAAATGCTTCGGATGATGACCCCTAAAATGAATGGAATGCTAACGTAAGGTGATAGCCAGGTAGCATCAGAATCCACCCAGAACTGTTTCAACTTCTGGATGTAAGCCTACGCCCTTAAGTACAACCCTTTAAGACCATGCGCTCAGCGCATGGATCATTTTTTCCGCCGTCAAACTAGCAAAAGTGGATTTGGACACGCGCAAAGTGCACTTGTGCCATGCGCTTCACGCCGTGCACTTAGATCGTTAAAATAGGGCCCTCAATGTTTCAATTACACATGGATCGATACTAATATGTTTTTCGAGTTGAGACAATCTAAATCTGTAGCTTGGAACCAGTTGAAGTAATTTGTAAGGTTACTACAATGAATCACTTTTTTCAGGGAACATTACTTAAATTCTCATTAAAGTTATACCATGTATTGCATAGCCTAGTTGGTGTTTTGGGGGAATGCATACAGTAGCTAAACTCTTTAAGAAAGTAATTTTCAATACTCAAATCAAGTCTTTACACTGCTCAAATTTGTAGTTACTACTCGTGTACATTATATGTATTAGAGCCCGACCGATATTATCGGCCGATATTAGGCATTTTCCAAAGTATCGGTATCGGCAATTGTAATGGCTGATAAATGAATAAAAAAAATATATATATATATTTTAAACTGTTATATTTATAAAGCTATTAAGTCTATTAATACTGGTAACTTAGTTTTTTCATTGTTGTTGTGTTTTTGTTCAAATGACTTTAAGTTTCTTATCTTAATTTTTTATTTTTATATATTTTATGTATCAGAACTTTAATATATTTTGAAGTCTATTCTGTTGTTACAATAAAACAAACATGTTTTTTAGTGAGGACTCATAAATAACTAAAAAGAACTAATGCTAGGGAAATCTCCCTCTAAACAATTAGGGTTGAAAAGACGTTGAAAAGTTGTCTTTGTGGTTGAAAAGACGTTGACTAGACGTTGAAAAGACGTCTTTGTAAATGTTTTGTTACTCGTTTCTGAATTTAAAAAATATATATATCAACCAATATATCAGAATATTAAATAAAAATTAAATTAGAATTCAACTAAGTTGAGCAGTGTACAATTATAAAATCTTTCCTAGGTTGGCAATCTCATCTGAACCCTCTTGATAAAAATTATAAGTCATAGTAACATCATATTTAAAATTGACAAAGAGTTAACTTGATAGAAGTAATTATTTGTTTTCAATTCACAACATATTTACCTCCATAGTTTGCCCTACTCAATCATTTTGGATTTTTTAATCATAACTTGGAACCATATCAACCATATGAAAATCCTGTAAGAGAATTCCACCAAAAACTATTACTGGATTGGTTCCAATGCAAATCGTATAAGAAAAACCCAGATTACTTTAAGACAGCGTCCTAAAACCGTTTTAATATAGATTGAGTCCTATAGGATCTTGTTATTATTGAAAATTCTGAATGACTGCTTTACTAGTGGTGTTCTGTACAGTATGGCATAGTTTCAATGCATATTTGAATCAAGCAAAGTGCTTCAGTCATCCTGACAGTCGCTACGTTGAGAACTTCCGTCACGTATTGAGTACAGCAGCATCATTGGTCCAGCTAGTAGACTTTTTAATTGGGCAAATACAAGTAATATGTTACACTACTATCCTATTTGAAGTAAGTATTGCGTTAAGAAAACGTTAGCTACCTAGAATATATTAAAACTGCAGCTCCGTTTACTTTCCAATGCAGAGGCAACTGATGATGAAACTCGTTTGCAATTTAGTGGCCGTCACTCGACTATCGTAATAATCACAAATAGTTTAGTACACGTTTTAACTTTCGACTGTCTAATTGTATCATTTAGCTACTACACAAGATAACTTACTAGCCACAGCAGTACTTAGCTAGCTTGTTGCTTAGCTGTCAGGTGAAAAGTCTTGACTTCAAAGTGGGACATCACATTGACATGAGCAGCATCACTTCTAGCCCTAAACGGACTGACTGAGTAACTACGCTCTGTGGTTCTCGCGCATGCAAATGATAGCACAACGAGCTCAATAACATAAAGAACAGTGTCATAACCTGGCAGATTATAAGAAAATGCAATTACTTTGTCTAACAAATTCACAATGTCTAGACTTTTTTGTTTTTTATCTTTTGTTCTTGGCTTGAGCTAAGGTCTACTTTTCTTTGCACCAACATTTTAAAAATTAATTCAGGGTATTTGAGTAATTTATCATGCTGTTGAAACGGTGATTAAAAATATTGTTTTAATCACACTTAATGATTATAGGCTATGTGCAAAATTGCAAACTACCAATCTATTAAATTTTGTAGCTGTACAAAATCAGGAAACAGGAGGGTGATAAAACTTTAACTGGATGGAAAATATTTTAACTCCTACAAAGCACTAATTGAAACGAATTTCCTTTATTTTGTTTTGCCCTTTATACCATGTCCTGCATGGTGAACTGGATTGCGAGTGTGAAGTTTTTAGGTTCCCATAATCAATTGCATTTACCTAGACTGATCTGGGCCAACACATTCTGGTTAAGTGGAAAATCGAATTGCTACAAAGCCATTGCCTCTGCTCCTATTGTTATTAAGTACAGCTGAAAAGGTCAGCATTCACTATTCTATAATACAGTGCCAATGAGACACACACACACACATCCTAAAAAATAAATCTCTGCACCCTCAACAAACATTTCTCACAAGTTAACGCAACAATTATAACACAAAAAACTTTGTCCAACAATATATAATTTTGAAAAAAATTAATTATTCATTTTAAACATATGTAGGCTACTCTTATTCTAGCAAAGATATAGGCTAATATCACATGACCAATACATTGATGGACGGCAAAAAAATTCCATTGTAAATCATTTGCTTCACTTAAACCTTTAGGGAAGGTAATCTATTGTCTATAAAGCAGTGATGTAATCTGTTGTAATTAAAACAAATGAGGTCCGCATTTACTGATATATCAATGACATTCCCGCATTTAATTACTGAACAGATTGGTTGTACATAGCCTACTATTTACTCAAAAAAGCTATCACATTTTGTATATATTAGATACATGTATAGATTTTTTTATTAGTTTAAATTCAATGAAAATAAAACCGTTACCTTATTTCATTCAATATCTGAAGAAGTCACTCTTAGTTTCAAGAATACCTGAAGCTCGAATAATCCTTTCAAGCATCACACGGCATTCGACATGTGGCTGTAGGCTACTCCCCACCCGTTAATTTAACCGATAAGGCACATTTCTTTATCTATTCTTTTTTTCAAAAAGGAAATCGCGGAAAGAAAGCATTTTCTCTATAGCCTATAATGTTCTGTAGCCTAATGACATGTAGTGATGTAGTGACGTGTTTTCCTTTTTTTCCTCAAATGTTAACTATTTTTAGACTATAAGAACTCAATTGGATTACAGGAGCGGTTTGACAAGAGGCATGGCAATGCGCAACTCAATCCATGTGGTCAAGTAGACAGCCGCATTTAACTAATCTGTGGATAGAAAGATGAGAAATATTTCCGCAGTTTAGCCTAACCAAATGAATTAAAATATGACTTTAAATACGACATGATGATGTTAACAATAATGTATGACAAAATATATAAAATATACATCTATTATATAAAAATAAGTGTCTCTGGTTTCACCCTTGATAGGTAACAATTGCATTTTATTCCATAAACTAGTGACAATATTTCTCCCTAATTCTACATAAAAAAATATTGTCATTCAGAGGATTTATATGCAAAAAACCTAGGAAGAGTTCATAAATCAATATTTAGTGTAATAACAATAATAATAATTTGATTTTATCCATCTTGGCATGCTCTCCAACAGTCTGGGTGATATTATGCCACTCCTGGCGCAACATTCAAGCATCATTGTTTGATGGTTTGTGACAATTAACATATATATCTAGCTACAGTATGAAATGTTCACAAGGATGTAGGCTACTGAGTGAACAGACTGTGCAAAGGCATTAGATGGCTCAATGGTTAGGGAGTTAGAATTGTAGTAGGAAGTGTACCAGTTTGAATCCCAACGGTGCCAAATGTCATTGTGTTATTGGGCGAGACAATAAACCTTAAGTTGCTACAGGGAAATGTCTCTCTTCGTACTTAATGTAAGTCGCTCTGGATAAAATTTAAATGTTGTAAACTAACAAAAAATATGTAGCTCCTAATTTATGTTGTAAACTAACAAAAAATATGTAGCTCCTAATTTATGAACTCTAGGGAGAAGCAAAGCCTTGCAATGTGCATGTGCCACCATCTTAACGCCCAGTGCTGTTATCATTCCAGGGTAGGCTTCACACAATATTGATAGAAACACATGGTGAGGTATGGTTTAACCTAACCATGCCCCATAGTAAGGTACAAACAGTGCAGTACATCATTCACTACCACATAATTAGCCTAACTAATTCTGGGACCAATAAATTAGCTTTGAGACACTTCCTATTTGTGTTACTGTGTATTGCTGCTAGCTACTTGACCAATTGTCAAACTCTTTTACTTAAAAAAAATAAAACAATTGTATCATCCACGTTAAATTCTTTGTTTTACGAGTCTACCAACATACTCTTTTACTTTTCACCTCGGGACACCATTTGGATTCAACAGTATCTCAACTACTACGACCAGCTAAAGCTAAGTAGCATGTCTGGTTTCACTTTATTTAGATAGTCAAAATGAGTATCTGTAGATCATCTAACAACCCATTAAAAAGCGTAGGGAATGCTTGCTAAGCTTAGGTTTAGGGTTAGGTTTAGAATTAGAGTTAGATTAAGGCCTTGCCCACACGTCATTCTTTGTGTGGACAAATCTCGTCCACACAAGCACGGTTTAAAAAAATCTCTGTCCACATGAAAACGCAAAAATGCCCAGTCATGCACTGTCAAGAACATGCCAAACCAACAGGTGACGATATAACCCAAACCGTAAAGCCATGTTGGCCAATCAGAAGCCTAAAACCGGCGAAGTCTGTGTGGTGGGAGTTTCTAAAAAACTTCACCATGGCGGGAGTTAAAAAAAACTAGTTTTCAGTGATCTGATACAGCGTTTTTGTGTGGACGAAATGCCAAACCGCATAGAAAAAACTCAGGTTTCAGAAATACCTGTGTTCGTGTGGACAGGGCCTAAGAGTATGGGTAAAGGTTAAGTTTAGAGATAGGATGGGGTTTAGGTTAGGGTTAGGTTTAGTAGATGTTTATTTGAATCATTATTGATAGTCTGTAGACCGTTATTGATAGTCTTTTGATCATTTTTAATAGTCTGTAAAGCATCTACAGATAGACTATCCAAATAAAGTGTTACCACATGTCTTATTGCAGTTGTTGCAAAAATAGCTATGTTAGAAGCACAGCTTCAGACACAGTTGTCAGGAAAGGATTAATCCAGTTTATAAAATGGGTTCCGAGATATGTGCAATTAGATTGGCTAAAATTGGGATCCAAGCCTATGACAATTCCCTTATATCCGCATGTAGAACTTTGCCTTATCACTGAAATGTCACTACGCCAAACCTGAGGAGCTGACCAAAATAAAATACATGGCGGATAATTCCTATCGCTTCACATATCCATCAAATAAAAACTATTTTTAACATTCAATCAACAACAAAATTATTGTGCCAATGTAGACATGCTAACCAGCCGCAGGACTTAAGTAATCTAATTTGTTTTGCAATAAAGTGCTTTTACTTGACAAAGCGATAGGTAGCTATTAAGTGGTGGCTGCCCGTAACTGTGAAGTATGTCAACATATTGGCTTGTTAGCCTACTTGTCTGTCACAGCCGCTCCGCTCCCGGGCCTGGCACTCCAGCTCTCCGGAGTATTGAAGATGCATGCCTGTCATCTAATTAGTGTGCTCAACAGTGGTGATGGACTAATCTACGAGTGTGTTTCAGTTGTGGTGTGTGGGTTATTGCTCTGTATGAGGTTATCTGTTGCTGGTTATGGATATATGTGTTTTTACGCACTACCGTTTGAAGTGCTGTGTTTATGTTAATGCCCGTTATGTAGTACCAGTTGTGTACTGAATATCTCTATAGTTGTTAGCTGGAAATTCCAAATAGTTTCTGTTATCTACTATATCTCTGCTTGGATTTCATTGTTTTGGAATTATGCAAGTGAATCCTGCGCCTGTCTCCTATTTTTCACAATGTAACACATACAGAATCACAGAATACCCCACCTCTAATGAAGACAGCACGAACTAGCCGACAATGTGTCCGACCACAAACTTGTGTTACACCAACACCAACTCCATTTAGTCAACTTGGGTACGGCTATGAGAGAATTAGTCCAGGCAGTCAGGCGATGGGAGGTGACACCTCCTCCGGAACCACCTGACCATTCCAGCACCACCGCAGCTGTTCAATCTCAGCCCATTCCAATCACGGAAATCCATCTTGCACTACCAGAACAGTTTGATGGTAATCCCATGAAATGTCAGAGTTTTCTGTTGCAATGTGAATTGTATTTTGCACACCAGCTCAACTTGTTCACAGACAGGGCTAAAGTGGCAATGCTCATCTCTGTTCTCATGGGCTGTGCATTAGAATAGGCAAAAGCGGTGTGGGAAAGGGATTGACCAAAAGCTGATTTCGTATGCCAGCTTTACCTCACTATTGTGGGCTGTGTTTGATCATGCAGTTGATGAGAAGGAAGAGGGAGAACACCTCATCTAGCTCTGGCAAGGATCACAAACCATGGCTGATTGCGACCTCTCATTCCGGACAGTTGCTGCACGAAGTGGACACTCTATTCCACTGACCACTGAGGTAAAGGTTGAAATTCCCAATTAACCATTTTCTTCCCATTTTTTTACTGTGTCCGTTGGTCTGACTGATTATGCTATGTCATCTGAGTTTCCAGCATTCCAGTAGATTCAGGAGCAGCATGGAACTTCCGCAATCAATAGCTGGTGAGGGACTTGGGTCTTCCCTTACAGGAATTATGCACGGCTGTGTCAGTTCTGGCATTGGATGGTCGTCCATTGGGAACAGGGAAAATAACGCACGTCACAACCCCTGTTACGGGTTCAGGTGAATCACACGCATTATGAACAGTTGTCTTCACACAATCCCTGCTGCTGGGCACCATGGCATTGCACGCACATAGCAAGCTTTCATCGAGAAGTACTGGTGGTCCAATCTAGCAGCAGGTGTCAGAAGGTATGTCACTTCTTGTTCTATATGTGCAAAGTAAGAGCCCTAGACACCTTCTTTATGGGAAATTACAACCACTGCCCATTCCGCAACAGCCATGGACTCACCCCTCCGTTGACGTCCTTACCGACCTTCCTCGGTCCGAGAGGCACACCACCCTCCTGGTCATAGTGGATCAGTTTTCTAAAGCATGCAGACTGTCACCTTTTTCAGGTTTGCCCACGGCTTTATAACGGCAGAGGCTCTGTTCATGCATGTCTTTCATCATTACGGGGTGCCTGAGGACATCGTCTCGGACAGGGGCATCCAATTCACATCCCAGGTATGGCAGGCATTCGTGACAAAATTAGGGGTCACTGTGAGTCTTACCTCTGGCTACCATCTGGAATCAAACGGGCAGGTGGAGAGTATGAATCAGGAAGTGGGACGTTTTCGCAGTAGCTATTGCCACGACCAACCGGAGGACTGGGCATCAATGTTACCATGGGCAAAGTATGCCCAAAATTCCCTTTGCCATTCCTCCATTAACATTACCCCTATTTAATACATCTTAGGATACCAACCATCCTAGTTCCATGAAAACCTGCCCAGATGTAGGTCCCTGCGGTGGATGACTGGTTTCGGCGTGCAGCCGCTGTTTGGGAAATGGTGCATGTACACCTCCGGAGCGATTTCGACAGGCAACGGTTGCAGGCAGATCACCACCGGGGGGATACGCACAAGTTTCGACTGGGTGATCAAGTGTGGTTGTCCACCCGCAACCTCACGCGCCATAGCCCTTGCTGGAAGTTAGGGCCCTGGTCTTACGATGAATCAAAGATGTGACGTATCAATGACATCTCCCTGTCTCTTACCATATTCACTCTTCATTCCATGTCTGCCTGCTCAGGTCGGTGGTATCTGGGCCGTTAGCCAGTAATCTTTTGGATCCTGTTCCTCCTCCACTGGACATCAGTGGTGAACCGGCCTACACGGTCAATGCTATTCTGGATTCCAGGAGGCACGGAGGCCATCTCAGGTATCTAGTTGCTTGGGAGGGATACGGACCTGAAGAACATTGTTGGGTCCCCGTGTTATGTGTCCTGGATCCCTCCCTTCCCCATGACTTCCACTGTCATTTCCGGGAAAGACCTGCTCCTCGGGCTCGGGGTCGCCCTCCTGGTAGTTCAGCTTCTGCTGCTGGGGCAGCTCCTAGAGGAAGGGATACTGTCACAGCCGCTCCACTCCCTTTCGGGTGCTCCAGCTCTCTAGACTTTTGAAGACGCATGCCTGTTATCTAATTAGTGTGCACACCAGATAGTGACTAATCTAGAGTGTATTTCAGTTCCCAAGTCCCTGAGTGGTATGTGGTTTATTGCTCTTTATGAGGTTATCTGTTGCTGGTTATGGATATATGTTTTTATGCACTACCATTTTTAAATGTTACTTATTGTTTGGCGTTGAGAGAGTGCCAGGGCACATTGTATTTAATTGCTGTGGTACTCTGTACTAATATGCATGTGACAATAAACCTGAACTTGAACTAGTGCTGTGTTTATGTTTATGCCCATTACGCGGTACCAATTGTGTAATGACTATCTCTGTAGTTGTTAGCTGGAAATTCCAAATAGTTTCTGTTATCTACTGTATACTTGCTTGGATTCCATGGTTTCGAAATTATGCAAGTAAAGGGTTTTGTGAACTAAATCCGGCACCTTTCTCCTATTATTTACACCGCATAACATACGGAATCACATTGTCTTATATTGTGACTAGTATACTGTGCACTACACAATTCTAGCTCTGATTAAGCTGTCCCAAACAAATTTTTTAGGTCTGCGACAAAACTCCCAGATTGGACCCAAATCACTGTTCGCTCCCATCACCGATGCATCTTTGCTAGTCTCAAAGGTTTCCTAGATGTCCTGATCATTTCAGGCAGGTGTCAAGGATCGGACTGGAACTGAGGGTGAATCCAAATGCAGAGAAACACAAGGTAAGTGAATAGAATATTTATTTTGAACAATAAGACAGAGAATGGTAAGCAGTAGTTGATGACCAGGTGGCTGTGGTGGAATAAGGTGAGTGTTGGGTTGCTGTGGTTGATGACCGGATAGCTGAGGCAGAGCGAGGTGAGTATAGACCAGGTGGATGTTTGACTTGTGGTAGTGGATAACCAGATGGCTGTGGCAGAGCGAGGTGAGTGGTGACCAGGTGGATGTTGATCCATAGTAGTGGATGACCGGATAGCTGAGGCAAAACAAGGTGAGTACTGACCAGGTCATCTGAACAGGTGAGGTCTGGAATAATGGCAAGGAGAACCAGGGTGAGAAAATAGCAACACTAAATAATATTCAGAAAACTCTGGATGGCGTTAATTAAGGCAGATATAATATCACTGTAAGCTTGACCTAGAATGGACATATGTTGAACAATAATCTGGCAGGGACTGGTTACCAGATCCTCCCATAAATAGGGAAGGCAGCAATCAGCCCCAGGTGCTGATGTAGAACAGGTGCTCAGGATCAGGTGATTACGGGTGCTCAGGATACAGGAGTGTGTTGGTGACACAAAGACGAACATAGAGACAGACAGGGAAACAGTCTTGGAGACCGGCTCAGGAAGGCGGGTTCATGTAAGTACCCCCTCCGAGGGGCGAAACCGGGTGGACCACCCAGAGCCCCAGGCTTCCGGCAGTAGAAATTGCTGATGAGGGTGGCGTCGAGGATCTAACAGCGAGGGACCCAGCTCCTTTCCTCGAGACCATACCCCTCCCAGTCAACAAGGAACTGAACCCCACGTGTCGGGCGTCCAGGGGGTAGCAGACAGTGTACGCCACCATCAATGAGACGTGGAGGAAGAGGCTGAGGCGGGGGGGCAACAGTGGACTGAGGCGGACAGGTTTCAGGCAGGAAACATGGAACACCAGGTGGATCATCAGAGATAGAGGGAGCTTGAGTTTGACAAAGACAGGGTTAATGAATTTCAGAACGGGCCCAAAAACCGAGACAGGAGTTTACGGGAGTCAGTCTTGATAGGCAGGTTCTTCAGAAGATAACCAGACCTTATCTCCCCAGGTGTAAGCAGGGGCAGGGGTGCGGGCGACAGTTGGCCTGGCTCTGGTACAGTTGGTGGTAACCAGAAGATAGACTGACAGTGGCTTCGATGGCTAGTCAGAAGTCTTTCCAGACAGCAGAGGTAAACTGCGGTCCCCGGTCAGACATGATGTCAGTAGTTAAACCATAGCGCTGGAATACCTCTCTGACCAGTAGGTCAGCCATCTCTTTTGCAGAAGGAAGCTTGGCTAGAGGCAGGAAATGTGTATACTTCGTGAAATGGTCAACGACTGTTAAGATAACAGTGTTACCTTCTGAAGGTAGTAGTCCCGTGACGAAATCCAAAACTAGATGTAACCAAGGATGGCGAGGGATGGGCAACAGGTGCAGCAGACCAGGACTGGGTAGATTGGTTCCTTTAATAAGGGCACAAACAGGACAGGCAGAGACATAGGAGGTGACATCCTCATTCATGGCGGGCCACGAAAATCTCCTGTTAAGGAACGCTATAGTGTGGGAAATGCCAGGGTGGCAGGCAAAGGTGGAGGCGTGCGCCCACTGAAGGACAGAAGGTCTGACGGTCTGGATGACAGAAGGTCTGACAATGGACAAAATGGCGGTTAGGTGGTACGTTACCCGGACCAGGATCCCTTCTGAGTGCTTCTCTGACCTCTTCCTCAATCCTCCAGGTGATTGCACTAATGACACACTGGTTGGGCACTATGGTGTCAGGTGAGGAGCGCTCTTTCCCTTCCTTGGTGAAAACTGGGGATAATGTGTCGGGATTGCCATTTTTGGAACCGGGTCTGTAGGTCAGTGTAAACCGAAATCGATTGAAACACAAAGCCCACCTGGCCTGGCGTGGGTTGAGGCTCTTGAGGACTGGGGTCTGAAGCTAGAGGACTGGGGCCTGAGGCTATATGGCTGGGGCCTGAGGCTAGATGACTGGGGTCTGAGGCTGGCGGACTGGTGTCTGAAGCTAGAGGACTGGGGCCTAAGGCTATAGGACTGGGGCCTGAGGCTATAGGACTGGGGCCTGAGGCTAGAGACTGAGGACATTTGGCATATGAGTGTAGGGCTCCAACTGGTGAGTTAAATGCTGTAACCTGTGAGGTGTAGGCTCGGTCTGCTGAACTGAGGGTCCTGACCTGACACATAGAAACCCCGACATGAGGTATGGGAGACCTGATGAGAGACTGAAGGGCCCTGCCTTGAAACATAGGGGCTTTAACTTGAGAACATGGGGCTTTAACTTGAGAACATGGGGCCTTAACAAGAGAACATGGACTGGAGACTTCTTCAGAAAAGCTTGGGGCTCCAACTGGTGAGTAAACAGATCTAACCTGTGAGCGATGACCTTCTCTTTCAAAACCGGAGCCACTGGCTGGATTACCATGACGCTGGGTTAAAGACTTGGACAGTTGGCCTGTATAGCTGTAGGCCTGGGCTGGATCTCTGGGAGGCTTGACTGGAGAAGAGGGAACTCTCCCCCTGACAGTCAACTCCACCTCCCCCTCGTCGTATGGTAAAGTGGAGAAATAACTTCCCCTTGGACACATTAGAAAATACTTCCAAAGCCTCTGGTATTCCTCCTCTGGTGTCTCCTCAATAAACGCTGTCTCCCTTTTGTACAGGTTGGTCATTCTGTCACGTTTTAGGGTAAGGTAGGCAGAAGGCAGGAGCATTTCTCAATGGTGAAATATTTTATTTAACCAAATGAACAGGGATAAAGAACTTCCCTACAAACAACCAACTTAATATCTTTGAAAACACCAAACAGAATTCATAAGGCTGTGTACATAACGAATGACAAGAGACAATGACCAACAACACAGGAACAAACAGAAGGGATTACAAAGCACACTAATGACATAACTAAAACCAGCTGGGAACATCTAACCAAAAGGAACTAAACACAGGAAAACCAACTAAGGACATACAAGGACACATTAGGGAGAGGCCAAAATCCTGGACTGGAAGACAGACTAAAACACAAGACAAGAGAAATCGTCACAAATATTTATGTTTGACAATAACTACATGCCTTGCAACATTTTGTTTTCCTATAAATATTTATTTAAAAAGACCCACAACAGACTGTGCGTTGCCAGGGAATATCCGCACACCTCAGGGGTGAGCCACTTGGCCTTTCCGCCTCATGGCTTCTCACCCGCTGAGGTGTGTGATTATTCCCTGGCAACGCTCAGTCTGTCGTGTGTTAATACTTACGTACAGGGTGTGGGAGGGATTGGATTGGGGCTGGATTGAGGGTTATTGTGATAATTGTTAATTTGGGGAATTGGGGGGAATATAGTGGGAGGAATAGGAAGGACCAATGGGACAACTTATACTTTCTAGCATTCCAAAAATTATGGTATATCATCAAAGACAAGCAATATTTAAGCCATGTCGCAAGTATAGCCAGCTATAATTGTAATGGATTAGCAGATAATAAGAAAAGACGAGCAGTATTTACCTGGTTAAAAGAAATGGAATACAATATCTACTGTTTACAAGAAACACATTCAACAGCTTTAAATGAAGTTTATTGGATGGATTGGGATGGGGAAGCTTATTTCTCCCATGGACAAAGAAACTCGAAAAGGGTGATGATATTAATTAAAAATAATACTCATATAAATGTGGAAAATGTCATTTTGGATTCTGAAGGTAGATGGATCATATTAAAGATGGTAATTGACTTGAAACAGATATGGCTCATTAACCTATATGGTCCAAATAAAGATCATCCACTATTCTTTAAAGAGATATATGAGAAGCTATTAAAATTACAAGCAACACAGGGCTATATAATTTTGGTTGGGGATTTTAA
>JACXGM010006597.1:18080-32541 GCA_016801145.1 Umbra pygmaea | reverse complement strand
GTACTGTAGTTACCCAAGGCAGAAACTCCGAGTGTCCAAAAATAGCGTCTCGAGGTGAAAACGTTGAAACAACAATAAACTAGTACTTTGGTAGACTCGTAAAAATAGAGTTTATCGTATATGATAAAATATAGATAAACGTTTAAGAGCTTGGCAATTTGCCAGTGACCAAGAGCAAACAACAACACAGGCTTGACGTATGATGACGTAAGTATGATGCTACTTACGTCATCATACGGATTCAGGTCTGGACTTTGACTTTGCCCTTCTTACACCTGGATATGTTTATTTGTGAACCATTCCATTGTAGATTTTGCTTTATGTTTTGGATCATTGTCTTATTGGAAGACAAATCTCCGTCCCAGTCTCAGGTCTTTTGCAGACTCCATCAGGTTCCAGAATGGTCCTGTATTTGGCTCCATCCATCTTCCCATCAATTTTAGCCATCTTCCCTGTCCCTGCTGAAGAAAAGCAGGGCCAAACCATGATGCTGCTACCACCATGTTTGACAGTGGGGATGGTGTGTTCAGGGTGATGAGCTGTGTTGCCTTTACGCCAAACATAACATTTTGCATTGTTGCCAAAAAGTTAGATTTTGGTTTCATCTGACCAGAGCACCTTCTTCCACATGTTTGGTGTGTCTCCCAGGTGGCTTATGGCAAACTTTAAACGACACTTTTTATGGATATCTTTCAGAAATGGCTTTCTTCTTGCCACTCTTCCATAAAGGCCAGATTTGTGCAGTATACGACTGATTGTTGTCCTATGGACAGACTCGCCCATCTCAGCTGTAGATCTCTGCACTTCATCCAGAGTGATCATGGGCCTCTTGGCTGCAACTCTGATCAGTCTTCTCCTTGTATGAGCTGAAAGTTTAGAGGGACGGCCGGGTCTTGGTAGATTTGAAGTGGTCTGATACTCCTTCCATTTCAATATTATCGCTTGCACAGTGCTCCTTGGGATGTTTAAAGCTTGGGAAATTTTTCTGTATCCAAATCCGGCTTTAAACCTTTCCACAACAGTATCTCGGACCTGCCTGGTGTGTTCCTTGTTCTTCATGATGCTCTCTGTGCTTTCAACGGACCTCTGAGACTATCACAGAGCAGGTGCTTTTATACAGAGACTTGATTACACACAGGTGGATTCTATTTATCATCATTAGTAATTTAGGTCAACATTGGATCATTCAGAGATCCTCACTGAACTTCTGGAGAGAGTTTGGTGCACTGAAAGGGGCTGAATAATTTTGCTCGTCCAATTTGTCAGTTTTTTATTTGTTAAAAAAGTTTGAAATATCCAATAAATTTAGTTCCACTTCATGATTGTGTCCCACTTGTTGTTGCTTCTTCACAAAAAATACAGTTTTATAGCTTTATGTTTGAAGCTTGAAATGTGGCAAAAGGTTGAAATGGGGGTCGAATAAATGTAGCCATTTGTACAGTAAGTACCCAAAGATTCTTACTGAAACTAATACAGAATATCTTAAAAAGTGTTAAGGCTATAAACCAGAAATGTCATGTGTCAGTTGACGCTCAGTACAGCTGTCAACCCATACTGTATTACCTGACGTGCTTGGTTGTCATCAGATAAGGGCCGATAAGTGTGGCTAGATGAGTGCTGCTTGAATACAGTAGTATATAATGGTATAGTAGTAGCTCAGGGGACTAGGAAATTGCTCTGGTTTCTGCGTGTGGTATACTTAACGTTCCCAACCTGGCGTGACGTCATGGGAGCGCTGTAACTATTTATACTTGTGCGTGGTGCTCGCAACACTAGTTGCAGTCTTCTCCTGAACAGAGGTGTCGCAACTGAGGAGAGGCTATCGACTTTGATATTTCTACAGACCAGAAGAAGATGAAAAAGATAGACAATGGCAGAACTGGCAGCAGGATTAATGTTAATGTCAACAGTGGCTAAGAGTATCTTAACTGTGTTGTTATGAACCATTTAGAGTTTTATTATGAACCATTAACTGTGTTATTATGAATCGTTTACTGTGCCCTCAAACTCGTTCATGCTTCCTGTTTCCGTTTTGTCGCGCGCCACTGAAAAAAAAAGAGTGGTCGAAATCCCCGGTCGGGAACGTTGAGTATACTGCATGCTCTAGTCAGTCCAGGTCACCCACTGCCTTACTCTGGCATTGTCTCAAAATGTTTTAATAACTGTCATGTGCTTACTTCCTCTGGGGACAGTCTCAATTGTATTTCCTTGACTGGCATCATTCTTTCTTTTCTTCTGAAAACTCAGAGTTATAGGCATGGATCCATAGCCCTCCCACCTATTTATCACCTATATAACTCCTTTGAAAAAGAGTCAAGGAAATCAAGGAAATTCCAATTAGATCCTCTGCTTATCACATTGATACTAAGGTTCCTCATCTATGACTTGATTTGACGTCTTGCATTTTGACGTCATTGCATTGTTATTATTAGTAATAGTTTGGTTGAACTACAAAATTATACAACAACAAATGATGCTCTGTCTGAAATGTTTCCGTTTTAGTAAAGTTTAGCATGACTAAACGATAGAGAAGAATTTTAGAGCACAGCATGTTATATTTTATGACAAAATGGGATCTAATGAACAAAGTTAGACGTAGTGTCATCAAGGATGTCGGACTGGGGGTAAAAGCAAATCTGATTACCAGGGCCCAAGGGGGGAGAGGGCCTTTGAAAAGTCTGGAATATATTTTAAGATATGGGGGCCCATCATCAGGACTGCCTATGCATAGGGCCCAGGATCTTGTGCTACGCCCCTGAGTGTCATTGTCCCAATTTAGACTTTATTCATGTCACTAACCGTGATCCTGCATGAAATAGTAAAAGAATATGCATAAATGTGTTTGATATGTTGGCTGGAGGTCACACATTGGCCCCTTGGTTAATAGAAAGAACTTTTATAAATTGGACATTAGTGCTCTGTTGTGATGGTTTATCTGACTTCCTTTCCTTCAGGGTGCCAACATTCTGCTCAACGATCATGGAGAGGTAAAACTAGGTATGTGACAGAACCCCTCATCCTGTTGCTTCAAAATACATTAACATACACAGTAAAAACATCAGTGTTAAATTAACACTCTCAGTTTTTATATAGGTCCAGTGGACCTATATACACACTGCAGAGTGTTAATTGAACACTTAGGGTGTTGATTTAACACCAACATTTTTACTGTGTATTAGTGACATATTATTCAATCATTTCCATATCACCTGGCTGTTTAGCGGACTTTGGGATTTCAGCCCAGATCACTGCCACTCTGGCACGTCGGATGTCATTCATAGGGACACCTTACTGGTGAGGACCCACTAGAAATACATCTCCTTGATCGTTTAAAAATACTTCTCCTTGATTGGACTTTAGATGTTGATATTCCGGTTATTGTTGCCTCTGCCTTTCAGGATGGCGCCAGAAGTGGCTGCCGTGGAGATCAAGGGGGGTTACAATGAGCTGTGTGATGTGTGGTCTGTCGGGATCACAGCCATTGAGTTGGCTGAGCTCCAGCCGCCCTTGTTTGATGTGCACCCACTACGGTAACCACACATAACCACTCACCTATTCCTTGCATACAATTCTTTTTTACATTCCAGAACATTTCACATAGTTATATAGCAGATGCTGTTTTCCATAGCGACTTACAGTAAGTACAGGGACATCCCCTGAAGCAACGTAGGGTAAGGTGCCTTGCTCAAGGGCACCAAAACATTTAGCCCATTATGGAATCAAACCGGCAGCCTTTATGAGAACAAGTCTGACTTCTTAACCACTGAGCCACTGACTCCCCAGAAAGTGTCAATAGTTTCCTTCCTCATGTCCATTTGTACATGCGGTACAGTCTACTCACACACAACATCCCAATAATCTGACCTTTATGCCTAAACTGAACTGTAACAACATTCTAATAACAACTCATTTGTAAGCTTTACTCTAAAACCTTACTCTAATTTACTTGGAAATACCCTTTCTTCTAAGTGGAGACCGGCAAAAAACCTAGTGCAGATCTAGTTGTCAGATTTCACTGTCTTTGTATGTATTGTTAAAGTTGAAACACAGAACAACAATGAAATTCACAACAAAATATTATCTGTTTTCAGAGTGCTGTTCCTGATGTCTAAAAGTGGGTACCAGCCTCCAAAACTAAAGGAAAAGTCCAAATGGTATGGAGTAAGAATGTTACAAATGAAAGTCTATGACTTTAATATTGCACTCCATTTTGTCAGAACACATAGCAGTCAAACCCCTATATTTGTGTCCATTACACAGTGTTCTGTAATTCAGACAATTCATTTACAGACTTGACATAGCTGTTGTTTTGTATTAAAACCCACTTAAAACAAATCTTGTTTTTTTACATAAGGTCTTCGGTGTTCTACAACTTTGTTAAGGCAATGCTCATCAGGAACCCTAGAAAAAGACCAAGTGCCTCAAAGATGCTGACAGTGAGTTAAAAAACTACCTAAAAACAATCTAAAAATAATCAGATGTTTATGTTTTCTCTTTCCAGGGCTCATGTTTCCCTGCACTTTATCACATTTCCTCTATTCATTTGTATCCACTGCTTTCACAAATGTATTCTTTATCACCAATTGCATCTCTCTCTCTCTCTCTCTCTCTCTCTCTCTCTCTCTCTCTCTCTCTCTCTCTCTCTCTCTCTGTCTCTCTCTCTCTCTGTCCTTCAGCACCTCTTTATGACACAGCCCAGTCTGAAACAGGATTTGATCCTCGACCTGCTGGAGAAATTGCGACACCCTGAGAAGCTGAAGCCCTGTCTGCCAGCTGAGGAGGACGAGGCAGAGGTCAGTGTGCGTTGGCAGGATTATCAACTATAGAACAAGATTCAACAATAAAGCATTGTGGCCATCCTGTATACCAGGGGTGGGCAATCATTTTAGCTTGTGGGCCACATTCAGTTTCTGAAACCAAATGAAGTGCTGCATTCCCCCCCGTCCCACACACCCAAAAAAGTGGCAAAACACATTTCAAACAAAGCCCACAACCAAAAATAGCAAAAACAAACATTTTAGAAAATAAATGTCTACATGATGAGAGGAATAAAATAGGGATTATTGCATAGCTACTGCATATGACAGCAGATGTCTGACATAACATTCAGCACTGTAAGAAAAACATATAACTTCTAAAACAAACAGTAAGCACTTTGGATAAATGTAGGAAAGCATACATGTAGGAAAAAATACATAAATATTAATGGAGCCAGACATTGAAGTGGTTTTAACTCGCGGGCCGGATCAAAGTGCCGCCGGGCCGTATGTTGCCCGCCCCTGCTGTATACAGTACACATGACACACATCAACGCATATTACAAAACATTTTGAAGTGTATGGTTATGTATATAATGTAATATCCAGTAAATCTCACATTAGCATATTTTCCACCAGGCAGCCATGCAAATTGTACAGCTATTGTAATATGATGGCTACATGCTATGATGACTATAGGATATGATAGCGATAAAGCCTGGAAAAATCCAGACCCAAATCCGGAGGATATAAGGGTCTGGCTTCGAATAATTAAAATGACCCAACTCGAGGGGCGGCACCAAGCATGCATTTGAAAATCTCACTGTACGCAATTGGATAACATTACGACCTATCACCAGTGGTTTTTCGCTAAGCCCCTATGGCAGAGCTAACTGGTAGATAAAACTCTTGCCATATCAAGTCAGCAAAACAGCAAAAACATCCTTTTAAAAAAAGCAATGATTCGAGGGCGGTCTTCTGTTTCTCTTTTAGACAAAAAGCCAAGTCTAACTCGTTCATTGTAGTGGCCAAAGCCGTTTTAAACAACTGGTGTTCATCCATAGCGATGTTACAATGTTTACTAATGACTTTGAGGTCGCAGTGCTGTCGTCATCCATTTGACACGCCTCTGGCCCGCCTATATCAGATACAGCGATGTGATTGGTGCAGCTCGGCTGCAAGGGCATAGTTAATGAGCAGAATTACTCGGTGCCAGAGTAACTCGCTGAGCAAATTCAAATTGTGCTCTCGCGAGAACTCTGGATTTCCAGGGTAATGACTATATGCTATGATGGCTACATGCTATGATGACTATAGGCTAGGACGGCTACATGCTATAATGGCTATGATGGCTACATGCTATGATAGCTAAATGCTATGAAGGCTATGGGCCCTATTTTAACGATCTGAAACGCAAGTATCAAACGCGAAACGCAAGTGACATTGTGGGAGGGTACCGAGCGCTGTTGCTATTTTACCGGCGGGATAAATTACTCTTGCGCCGGACGCAAATCTAAAATGGGTAGCTCTAAAGTAGCTTCATTAGACATAGGTGTGGTTTGGGCATAACGTGCAATAAACCAATCAGAGCGTCATCTCACATTCCCTTTAACAGCATGCGCGCTTGTTCCATGGCGGATTGCTATTATAACGGCGGATTATTGATTTTTCTTTTTTCCAAAATGTAAATAAAGAAATGTCACAAGACGTACTGGCTACACACTATGATGGCTACATGCTATGATGGCTACATGCTATGATGGTTACATGCTATGATGGGTACATGCTACGAAGACTATATGTTATAATGGCTACATGCAATGATTGCTATACACTATGATGCCTACATGCTATGATGGCTACAGGCTATGATGGCTTAATGCTAAGATGGCTACACACTATGATGGCTACATGCTATGATGGCTACATGCTATGATAGTTACATGCTATGATGGTTACATGCTATGAAAACTATATGTTATGATGGCTACATGTAATGATTGCTATACACTATGTTGGCTACACGCTATGGTGGCTATATGCTATGATGGCTACATGCTATAATGGCTATGTACTATGATGGCTAAATGCTATGATGGCTATATGCTATGATGGCTACATGCTATAATGGCTATGTACTATGACGGCTACATGCTATGATGGCTATATGCTATAATGGATATGTTATAATGGCTATATGCTATGATTGCTACATGCTATGATGGCTATATGCTATGATGGCTACATGCTATAATGGCTATATGCTATGATGGCTACATGCTATAATGGCTATGTACTATGATGGCTACATGCTATGATGGCTATGTTATGATGTCAACATGTTATGATGGCTATATGCTATGATGGCTACATGCTATGATGGCTATATGCTATGATGGCTACATTCTATAATGGCTATGTACTATGACGGCTATATGCTATGATGGCTACATGCTATACTGTCTATGTGCTATGACGGCTACATGCTATGATGGCTATATACAATGATGGCTATGTTATGATGGCTACATGCTATGATGGCTATATGCTATGATGGCTATGTTATGATGGCTACATGCTACAGGCTATGATGGCTTAATGCTATGATGGCTTAATGCTCACATGGCTACACACTATGATGGCTACATGCTATGATGGCTACATGCTATGATGGTTATATGCTATGATGGTTACATGCTATGAAGACTATATGTTATGATGGCTACATGTAATGATTGCTATACACTATGATGGCTACACGCTATGATGGCTACATGCTATGATGGCTATAAGCTATGATGGCTACATGCTATGATGGCTACATGCTCTGATGGCTATATTTTATGATGGCTACATGCTATGATGGCTATATGCTATGATGGCTACATGCTATAATGGCTATGTGCTATGACAGCTACATGCTATGATGGCTATATGCTATGATGGCTATGGTATGATGGCTACATGCTATGATGGCTACAGGCTATGATGCTGTCATCTTTTGTAGGTGGTGGTCCCCGGCTCGTTAAGAAGGATTCACTCTATTAACAGACACAACCAGGCTGAGCGAACAAACTCTGACATCAGCTGTGAGAAACACTTTTCTTTTGTGATATAACTTTCAGATATTGTTATGTGCTTTATGTGTGTGAAAACATTCAATGTGTGTATGTTATCAGTGGAGCAAATCTACACAAGGAGACCTATGAAGACAGAATCACCTAATTCAACGGTAAGATTGTGTGTGTTACTTTTTATAGTAAGAATTGTCTGCACATACATTTTAGAGCATATTTCCCCACTATGGAAAATGCATTTTTTAGATTTAGTGATGAGGTTTATAAAAAATCATATAATTGGGCATAGTGATTGTTTTCTGGCTAGGGAATAATATCATGGTCAAGGTTAGGTCTCAGTTCCAGACATCCCAAGTCTCCCAGATGTCCTGAAAGTCTCCCGCATTGTAATCACGGATTTCTAAGGCCCGCAAATTATATACAATGTCCTAGACATTGATTTTCTTCATCAAACAAAAAAATGATGTCCGGGATATTGTATATCATATGTGAGCGTCTTAAAATGCGGGAGACTCCCGGAACAGCCGGGAGACTTGGGACGTCTGCAGTTCCCAACCAGGATGGAAAAACAAATGTGTGTTTGTGTCCTTTGGTGAGGGGTGGCCTGCATGCCTGTTTATCTCTGGGCTTCTTAGTGTGATTGCAGGTGATTTTGCCTGACAGCCTAATCAGATTTATGCCATTCTGTCTGTATCTCAGTTACGACCTATGGTGAAGAGTAGCACACTGGGATCCACAGACAGTGACAAGAGCCCAATCAGGTAAGACGATTACTGCTTGGTAAACTAATCACACACTGTCTGGGGGTGGCTCCTTCTCCAAGTCCTCCAGTTTAAATTATCCAATCATGAATGACTAGAACAGTGTGACATAATGTGGCAATGTTCCCCTGTTTCCCCTAGATACCAAGACTTGGACTCTGATGATGACTATGATGACATAGACATGTAATCCTACTTATTCATTCATTAGTTCAAGGAAATATTCTCCAAGTTTTTGAGTATTTTGTTAACCCTATACCCACTCTCTCCATGTATTTTCCAAAGTCCCACTATCCAGACCAGAAGGTAAGCAACATCACAAACAAATTCCTATTCACTTGACTGTATTTCATAAAGTCTCATTGAGTGTTGCACTTCCACTCCCTCATAGTCATAATCCTAGATGTCTTAGGAAGACCATGGCCCAGATGTATTTTAGGCTAAATGGGATGAGCTGCTCGCAAAACCCATGTCTTTACCATGGTTGACTTATTAAACACAGTATAATATAAACAACCATTTTGAACATGGCACTATTTCTGATTCTCTCTGAACAGTGAGACAATCCCTTGGGATGAAGTCCCACCACCACTGCCCCCTAAGGTAAACAAGAAACACAACAATGTTGTTAAAAGTATGGCACAAGTCTGACATGACGTTGGCATGCAGAGTAAAGTAAAACGCCTGAGCTCATGTGTTACCACGTAGCCCAAGACTCGTACCAGCTCAGACGAGAGTGTCACCGGGGAGGACGAACGCTGCAGGGCACCATGCTCCCTCCACACCCCGTCGCCCCTCCTAAGGACCTCGAGTGGCACCCACACACGCCCCGTCCCACGCCCGCGCTCCCAGCGGAACGTCAACTCCGGTGAGGGGCCCCTTCCCTCTCACAGATTGATTTGAGAAGAGGCATGTGTAGGCCATATAACTAGTGTTGTTGGCCACGTAACCAGTGATGTAAGCTACAATAAATAGTAGTGTAGGCTACATACTATAACTATTGGTGTAGACTAAATAACTAGTGGTTTAGGCTACATATCTAGTGGTGTAGGCTACATACTGTAACTATTGGTGTAGGCTACATGTCTAGTGGTGTAGGCCACATACTGTAACTATTGGTAACAGACTACATATCTAGTGGTGTAGGCCACATACTGTAACTATTGGTGTAGACTACATAACTAGTGGTATAGGCTAGGCGACATATCTAGTGGTGTAGGCCACATACTGTAACTATCTGTGTAGCAGCCGCGGTCGGTGGATCTTAATTGGGGAGGACGGGCTCGTATTACGCTCGGCACCGGAGTGAATGGAATGGTGCGCAACGAACAAAACCAATTGTTTTTTTGATTTGCACACATTCCATTCACTCCGGTTCTGAGCGTAATACGAGCCCGTCCTCCCCAATTAAGATTCACCGACCGCGGCTGCTGTGTAGACTACACAACTCGTGGTGTAGGCTACATATCTAGTGGTGTAGGCCACATAACTGGTTTACAGAGTGGGATCCATTCTCAAATCACTACAATGTGCGCTGAATGACTCTTCAACTTCGAACGTACACTGTGAAGTACATTTTCTCTATGCTCTTCAATGTTATGTAACAACATGGTTGTGTCCATTGCAGACCCTGTTTACATCCCATTACACCTAACAAACAGTTTGGAGAACCTTCGACCACCTGAGCTGCCCCCAAAGATAGAAAGAAGAAGAAGACAGCCCCTACAGGTGTGAATGGGACCAGGACTTCAATCACTAGCATTACCTTGCAGAAAGATGTTCCAAACGATTACAGTATGCATGTTTACAGTATCTGTCTTTCTGCAGGATGCAGCAGATTGTTCCAGCCCTGTGCTAAAGAAACCACCAGTAAGTTCCTTCGCTAAACTCGTAGAGCATGTTACTCTACAATTTATGATGGTTTTTGCAGTGATGCACAAAGACTTGCTCACTGCTTCATCTGGATTACTATACACATAAAAACGAGTGTGATTCCTGGGCCGGTTTTATCAAGCTGCGTGCCCATCTAGGATCAGTTTAGCATATACTCAATTAGATCATATGAACATGGATAAACCTGACCATAGATCAGCAGAGGATGGAATGAATTTTGGCCCTGTTCTCCACCTCGTATCAAGGTGTACTTTAAGAAGGTGTTTCATGGATGTCCGCTGAAAGTGAACTGCTCAACCTTGTGGGAACATCCAACAACAAAAGACCACCACTTGATTCTAGGAGCAGACGAGGGTATCTACACCCTGAACCTTAACAGCTCAGAGGCTACCATGGAGCTGGTGAGAGCCTGATGTTGTTGATATGTACCTAGAGATGGGAATGTCCTTGCATACAAGAGCACTTGAATACTTTTCTGAGTAACTCTGAGTTTACAAGTTTTGTGAAGTCCCTACTTCAAAAATGATCAGGTTAAGGGAGTTATCGTAACAGTGACCTATAAAACAAACAGGACAACTATAGAAAACAATCATGGTCACCGGTAACATGTGAACTCCCTTTACCTGATCATTTTGGGAAGTAGATACTTCCCAAAACATGTGAACTCAGAAAAGTACTCAAGAACTCTTTTACTCAAGTAAATTCTCACCTCTGATGAATGTATTGATATGTACATATGAATGTATTGATGTCTGTAGTGAGGATACATGTGGTTGCTTTGATAACAACCATACAGTAAATTGGACTCTTCCTAACCTCTTGTACCAGAGTTACAGTGAGACTTACACTTTCGTTGAAGAAAGAATTAAAACACCCAGGCATTTACATGTGTTTCTTTTTCTCCCCCTTATTTCTTCCCCTCACAATTCCCACTAACCCTGCAATTCCTTGGACAGATCTGTGTAATGGCGAGGGGCGTGCACATGGTGCATCCAACCACCTGTCGCCTAGCCACAATTATTCGTAGATAAGCCGAATCATCTACCTTGCCACGTCGCTCTCCACCGACTCCTTATGTGCAGATCGGGCGCCTCTATATTCAACTACGGAAGTATAGTTGGTAAACATAATCATCCGGTGCATGATCTGACAAAAGGCTTTTGTGTTGAATGAGCAGTGCAAAAATAATCGGCGGCTCAGCGACATGCGGTTGGATGAACCACGTGAGCGCCCCTCGCCATCCCATAGATCTGGCCAAGGAGAGCAGAGCTGCAGAGAAAAATGAGGGAAATAAATCACACACACATGAAAAAAAGAGCATGAACATCCCTGGGTGTTCTAAAACTTTATACCTGTACTGATCTTAGCAATGATGGAGATCAGTGGCGGATGGCCTCATTAATGTCTGGACTGGAGTAAATGGAGTGGAATTAAACAGATTAAACTCAGTGTGAGATACCATTACATTTTCTCCATTTCAACCATTAATATAAGCCCATCCTCCTCAATTCATTTTCAACGGCCTCAACTGAAGGAGATGCTACATATGACTGTACAATTTAGTGATCTTGATTTAATACACCTACAGTGCTGAAAATAGAATCACACATTTTGATTGACATTGTGACTCTTCAAATCCTTTCCTGATACCCTGACATCCCTGATTGGTCCTTCAGCTCTATCCAGGAAAGTGCAGCTGGGTGTACACCATTAGCAATGTCCTAATGTCGGTATCAGGTGAGATACAGCAAGCCATCTGCATACTATACCATTACAACACTGAGAGAATGTATGAGACTGAAATAATGTGTCTGTGTGTGTGTTTTACTTCACAGGTAAGTCGTCCCAGCTCCATTGTCACCTACTGAAAGAATTGTATGAGCATGCGAGAAAAGACCAACGAATGGTTGCTTTGCCAACACACAGGCTATTGCCTAGGTAACCCTAATGCATTGTCAATCTCTACTGCTGATGTTTGTTGATTCCCCCCGCAGTTAGAATACATTTTTAAAACATATATTTCTTTTAATATTTTGCAGGAAGTTTGCGGTCTCGTGTAAGATACCAGACACCAAAGGCTGCAAGACCTGCTCCGTGGGTAAGAAAAGAAGCAGAGATATTAGGCCTAGCCTACTAGGAAAGTAATCAAAAGGTGTTGTCACTGAGTAGTAGGATAGCATCTGTAACACACCCTCAATGTGGATTTAGATCAGTGTGTACAAACGAACTGTTCTAGCAGAGAGCTGAGGTGCTCTCCTCTCCCCCTGTAGCCAATAACGTGCAGCGCGGGTGCGTGTTTCTGTGCTGTGCCATGGAATCCAGCGTAATGCTCCTGCAGTGGTACGAGCCCATGCAGAAGTTCATGCTCATAAAGGTAAATAACTTACAGCTGGTCTTTTGTAGATAAGCACAATTTCCTCCGGATGTTCCAAATAGAAAGCTTCTAAACAGACCTTCTGACATTTTAACGATATCCTGGACTGTTATGTCTGCAGAACTTTGACTTCCCGTTACCCAGTCCGTTGCGTGTGTTTGAGATGATGGTGACACCACAGCAGGAGTACCCTCTGGTGTGTATCAGGGTGAACAAGGGCCCCAGAACCGAGCAGCCTGTTCTGCTAGGGAACATAAACCTCAACTCCAACACCTCGTGGTTCACCAACACTGGCTTAGGTACCACAGACTAAACACTTGACTCAACACATAACATAATTATTTTTTCAATTAACATATCATTATTTTTTGGGGGGCGGGGCAGGGGGGTTATAGTTTTTGTAATGAGTGAACATTTGGGAAGCATAGGTTAGGAAGCCTGGCACTGTAGGCGGAGCAGAGAGGAAGGGCACAGGCAGTGGCTGAGCCGGGGTTGGAACCGCCGTCACCAGGGAGCATGTGGTCCAGAGTCAGGTGCCAAGACCACTACAACCCAGAACCACAATAATTCAACAGAATTGGTTTCTTCTCGGTTTAGACCAATATATTAGATTCGATTTTTTCTAGGGTATTGTTTTATTATTATTTTTATTGATAGGACAGTAGGAAGCAGTAGCTAGATAGACTGAGAGAAAACACAGCGGCTGATCCGGGCCTTGAATTCCCGTTGCGGATGGGCACCTGCGGTCCAGATTTAGAAGCTTAGACCACTACACCGAACTCTGTCACACTGATTTGCCTTTTAACTGTGTGTTTGTGTTTCAGAGGGCCAGTGTCTGGACAAAGTGCAGGTGAACCAGCTGGACTGTACCAACCTGCTAGTGCTCCTTGAGAGTGAGTCATGTTGTTATTAGCATCGGTATTGATGGATGTCCCTGTCAGTCTGCTACAGGAAATGCTATATTTAACGTGTGACGTTATATTTTCCCCTCCAAACAGACTCAGTACACATTGTCAGCCTTGACGGGATACAGACAAGCCACAGGATGCTGCAGGCCGAAACCAATTTCAGTTTTGACGTGGATGCAGTAGGTGAGTAGAGCTGAGGCGTGCGGTTCAGACCAGTAAACGGTTTGAGAGGTATGGAGGGTTCCAGTACATGGAGACGGCTTAATGTCTGTCTGTTTGTCTCAGTGTATTTTGAGAACACCCTTCTGGCCGTGTGGCGCCATGGCTGGCAGAGGAGAGGAGAGGGCTCAGATATACTGCAAGAGATCACTGACCTCAAGAAGATCTACCGTTTAGTGGGAACTGACCGGTATGTGTGCCAATATACATATACGGAATATACATCAAAAACACATATGCACAAATGTACACAAATACCCAGACAAAAAAACTCAAGTAAAAAAAAAAGTATATTTAAATGTACTTGAAATGTATTTTATTTATCCTAAATATACTTCTAATATATTATTTTGGTATGTATATTTTGAAAGTATACTTCAAATATACTTAAATACATTGAATACATACTTATGGTTAAACATAAGTATACTAGAAGTATAATACTGGAGTATAATTTAAATATACTTTTTTT
>JACXGM010006597.1:0-17980 GCA_016801145.1 Umbra pygmaea | reverse complement strand
CAAACAAAACAAGTGTACACATACACACACAATGTAATGTGTCGCTTTGATTGACCCAGGATTGTCGTCATGGAGACGCGACCGAGTGAGGACCATTCGGGGCTCTGTAACCTGTACATCCTGGAGATCGCTGAGAACTATGTCCCAGCACCTTGAGGGGTCTAGCGCCGAGCTCACATTTGCACTGAGAACACTTCTAGAAGCAGCCATGGCACTGATTCCGTACCCAACAAGACTGAGTATCTACTGGGTTAAAGGAACAAGGACTACATAGAGTATGATCCCTCCCCATCTGCTTTCAGATAGGGGCTTCCATGGCAGCTCTTACAGTCAGAGATGTCTGTGTGTGCCTAGACAGAGACCTGTTTATCCACTTATGGTACTACTGTTTTTTTGCTCATCCCTGGCTGAAAGACATAAACACGTCCCATCACAATGTGTTATAATCTTCATCATGAATGTAAAATCCTCAAGTTATGCTCTGAAAATACACTTGAAAATGAATGATTCCTGGGGGTTAGTTTCAGTGTCTTTTATATTAAAATGTTAGGGAAGCTGAATGTTCTCTGAAAAATCCTTTCATAGGCTCACTTTTCAGTGCTTGTTTTCTAACATGACCAGACATTGATTGAACTGTGTATTTCATTGAAATGACAGAGGGACATTTCTTTCTCTAGTCTGACATTGTTTATAAATGTATTTCATTGAAATGACAGAGGGACATTTCTTTCTCTAGTCTGACATTGTTTATAAATGTATTTCATTGAAATGACAGAGGGACATTTCTTTCTCTAGTCTGACATTGTTTATAAATGTATTTGAGGAAGAGATGACTGTGTCTTGGAGACGTGGTTGCAGCGTGCAAGGTTTTTAATATTTTATCCAGTAAATTCCAAATACAATATTTCAGTTTTTCCCAAACTTTTGCCTTTATAACTTTCCTACAAATGTATCTACATATTTTTTTCATTGTTATTGGCAAAGACGTGTCATTGAACAGTAGATGTTTTTGTTTAATGCAAGGAGATACATAGTTTGCCTTTTTTCAAAAGCCAAATTAGAAAATTAACAATTAGAAGAATCTTAGGACTACACAATATTAAAGGATTCGTTTTATAAAAGTTTCAAGTACATGTAGGAGTGCACGCCTAAATTCATTACCTTCGACCGCATTGGAAACTGTTTTTCCATTATGGCCAAACAGAAAAAACAAATATGAGCTATACAATGTAATGAAAACTGGGGTTTATGTTATATGTTATATTTAACTGGAGATCGCATCAAACTTAGTGAATAGTATTTGCTAGCAAGGTTGTGGGAACAAGTTTATTATTATCTGTAGCCTAGCATACCAGGGTCGCGTTCCCTTGCTTAACCCCTCATTCACACATTCGCGCCACTGCCGTTGTTGAAAGTGGAAGCGCCCCATTGACTGCCATTCAAGGCAGACGCTCGTGTAGGTGGTTTGCTAGGGAGCCAGAGACACACAGTAGTGCTTTGGTGTTTGATTGAAACGTTAAGCAGCAAGTGGTTTTGTTTGGTAGATTGTCTTGCTAGATAGCTAAATTAAAAATTCTGTTGGCGGATTGCATAAACTGTACTGTGACTGTACGTCATGTCCACTAGTTCTGACGGGACGGGAATGGAGTGGAAGTTAGCCAGGAATGCGAAATTGAAAAGGGCCTTAACGGGAAGGAACAGAGGGGAAAGTGGATCGGAATATAGCGGGGCTGGCGTGGGGAATACGATAAAGAAATTGAGAGCTCAGCAGGTTGAGAAACAACAGGCAGATAATATGGATCCTGCTCTAGGAAATGGTTGGAATTTTATTATCGAGTTCGATCGAGATGGGGGTTACTGCCACCCGATCAAACTCACCAAGGCGATAGAAAAAGAGATCGGGAAAATTGAATTCGCTAGGTTTATGGGTAATAAAAGACTACTTATACACGCAACCAGTAAACAACAACAGGAAAAAATACTTAAAATGTTGTCGCTGCAAGGGTAAGGGATGAAGGCACATGTGCCGGGTGCTATGACAAGAGTGACAGGCTTGATATCCGGTGTGCCGCTGGCTATGTCAATGGAAGAGGTTAGAAATTAGATTTTCGGAGGAAAAGTGATTGAAGCCGTATGGATAAAAAGCAAACGGGATGGAACAATAACGGACACGCTACTGGTGGTATTACAGTTTGGGTGTGACCTCCCTAAGTCAGTGCAAATGGGATATATGAACTACAATGTGAGAGAGTACATACCTAGGCCGCTTAGGTGTTATAACTGTCAAAGAATGGGGCACACAGCACAACAATGCAAAGGAAAGCTTAGGTGTGCTAGATGTGGAGATCAGCACGAGTATGGGAAGTGTGAACAGGATGCAAAGGTGAGATGTTGTAATTGTGGGGGTGACCATAGTGCAGCGTTTGGTGGATGTGAGGTGCAGCGAGAGGCCAGGGAAGCCCAGAGGTTGAAGGTGCTAAGTAAAGTGTTGTATGCGGAAACACTAAAGACAGTGAGAGAAACGGGGGCAATTAATATCAACCCCCGGGGACTGGGGACGGGACTCTTAACAGTAGATCAAGCGCAAAAGCAGCCTATAGTGCATCCACCAGTAGCGTGCGAGCATAAGTGCTTAGTGGGTGAGGATACATTAGTGGTGAAGAAGATGAATTTTGTGGTTTTCATGTGTCACGTTGTCAATGTTGCCTCGCAGTTAAAAAGGAAGAGCGATAAAATCAAGACGGTAGTGGAAGCGGCAGAAAGGTTCCTGGATATACGGGATGTTAAGGCAGACCTGATACATGAAATGTTGAAGGTCTCAGAACTGAGAGGAAACGAACAAGCTGAGGGGTTGAACACTTCTTATGGTAATTAACATACTACAATGGAACGCGAGGAGCCTTATAGCCAATGGGCAAGAATGTAAAAAATATATTCATGAGCTAGAAGTGGTGCCGGACATCGTTTGTGTACATAAACTTGGTTGAGACCCCACCTTGATTTTGTTATACCTGGGTTCAGTTCAGTACGGTGTGATAGGAAAAATAACCAGAATGGTGGAGGGTGTGCTACATTTCTCAAGGAGGGGCTGGCATATAGGGAGCTCCCAGGGCCGGAGGAAATGGAGTGTGTTTTGGTGGTGGTGTGCAGCCCAAGGAAAAGGGATCCTATTAAACTGATAAATTTGTATAATCCATGCAAAAAGTTACTAATGGACAGGTTGACGGACATGGCAGGAACGGTATTCAGGAAGGAAATATGGTGTGGGGATTTTAATGCACATAATAGCCTGTGGGGTAGCGAGCTTACAGATGGGAATGGGTGTGTGGTGGAAGACGTGATGGAAGACAGGTCTTTGGTCTGCCTGAACACTGGACAGGGCACGAGAGTGGATGTGAATAGGGGCTCCGTGTCATGTCTAGACATTACACTGGTATCGGACCGGTTAGTGAAAGCGTGTGGATGGCAAGTGTTGACGGACTCTACCTTGGGAAGTGATCATTTCCCAGTTCTCACTGTAGTAGACACAACTATATGTATGCAGGAGGGATTTACGATTGCTAGGTGTTGCTTCGAGAAGGCAGACTGGGGAAAATTTAGGGTGTCTTGTGAGGAGTCAGTCCAACAGGTTACATTGGAAGGTAGCACAGATGATGGCACAACGCAAGTTACGGGACACATTTTAAAGGCAGCATTGTCGAGTATTCCGAAGAGAACAACAAAGGGGAGGAGGAAAGTGGTACCTTGGTGGAATGAGGAATGTAGTAGAGATGTAAGAGAACGAAATAAGGCATTTAGGGCACTAAAGAAGAATCTGACTCAGGAGAATGTAATAGATTATCAAAGGAAAAGGACAGTGGCGCGTAGAACAATTAAAAGTACCAAGAAGGGGAACTGGAGAGAGTTCTGTTCCACCATAGGCAGGGGGGTAAAATTAGGGGATGTGTGGTCTATGTTTAAGAGGATGAGCGGAAAGAGGACATCGGTTAAAATCCCAGCGCTGATGAATGGGCAGAAGGTGATGGTGACAAACAAGGGAAAGGCAGAAGTGTTAGGACGGGCATTTGTGGCAGTGCACAGTGGGGATAACCTGAGTGATGTCCATAAGCAGCAGAAAGCCCAGGCACTGCGAGAGAATAAGGACGTGGAGGAAAAAAGGGAGAATGGTATGTCGAGCATGGATGTGGACTTTACGATGTCAGAACTCAATTTAGCTTTGTTAGACACTGGGTATACAGCACCGGGACAGGACCAATTGTGTTATGCCATGTTCCGGCAGCTACCAGTAGAGTCGTTGACGCTGATATTGAGTCTCTAATAAAATCTGGAGGGATGGAATGATTTCAAATAGTTGGAAAAGTGCAGTGTCAGCGCACAAACTAAGCCATGAAGTCCAAAGAATTCTGTAGACCACCAAGACAGGATTGTATTAAGGTACAGATCTGGGGAAGGGTACAGAAAATATCTGCAGCATTGAAGGTCCCACTGAGCATGGTGACCTCCGTCATCCATAAATGTAAGAAGTTTGGAACCACCAGGACTCTTCCTAGAGCTGGCTGCCTAGCCAAACTGAGCAATCAGGAGAGAAGGGCCTTAGTCAGGGAGGTGACCAAGAATCCGATGGTCACTCTGACAGAGCTCCAGCCTTTCTCTGTGGAGAGAGGAGAACTTTCCAGAAGAACAATAGACTCTGCAGCACTCCACCAATCAGGCCTGTATGGTAAAGTGGCCAGACAGAAGCCAATCCTCAGTAAAAGGCACGAGAATGCATCTGGATTTTGCCAAAAGGCACCTGTAGGACTGTCAGACCATGACAAACACAATTCTCTAAGCACACAGCCAAGATAACAAAGGAGTGGCTAAAGGACAACTCTGTGAATGTCCTTAAGTGGCACAGCAAGAGCCTAGACTTGAACCCAATTAAACATCTCTGGAAAGAGGTGGTTGGGACGGCGCAGTTGGAAGTCCACAATGAGCGATGGGTCCAGTATGTCGACAGACGCTTCCAATGACCGTTTCTCATGGCCGCACATTTCCCAGTCCACAAGATATTGGAGCCTTCTTACCCCACGCCTCACCCTCAATGTCCAGCGGAGGTGTCGGGGCATCGTGTGAGACTGAGAGTGGCCCCGCCACCACCAGCCTAAGGTGGAAAACCTTAAAAGAGTTAGCAATTTTCTAGCCCAGAGGCAACTGCAGTGTGAAGGTCACGTCATTGACCTGGCAGACCACCTTGAAGGGACCCACAAACCGAGGGCTAAATTTTTAGCTAGGCAGGCTAAGCTGGAGGTCATGGGTTGACAGCAAGACTCGATCGCCCAGCCAAAACTGTGGAGCATCTCTATGCCTTCTGTCTGGGTGTTCCTTTGAGAAGTGAGGTAAGGGGAGCTGCAATACAACTGCAATTGTGTATATACCATCTGTAGTAGTTGGAAAACCCCAAGAACCTTTGCAAAGCCTTAACATTTTGGGGAACGGACCACTCCCTTACTGCTTGGATTTTGTCCTGATTCAAGGTGACCCCTGTCGGGTTGATATCATACCCCAAAAGTGAGATTTCCTCTTGATGGAAACAACACTTTTCCACCTTTGCATACAATTGTCTATTAGTCGCTGCAGGACGGTCCTGACGTGGGTCATGTGCTTCATAGGAGGGGGAGTAAATCAAGATATCGCCTATATACACAATGACGTAGCGCCCAATCAGATCTCTGAACACATTTCTAACAATTGCCTGAAACACCAAAGGAGCATTAGACCATCCAAAGGGCATGACCAGATACTCATAATGACCCGTTGGAGTGCAAAAGGCAGTTTTCCATTTATCTCCTTCTTTTATTCTAATAAAATTGTAGGTGCTGCAGAAATCCAATTTGGTGAACAGGCATGCGCGGTGCATCTGGTCGATGCTTGCGGTGATAAGCGGCAGAAGATACTTGTGTTTAACAGTGATAGTCTTTACTAAGAGCCAGATGACTCCTTCCTGTCCCCGTCCTGTGCCCAACCTGCTGTGCTGGTGCCCACGTCACTGCTGTTGGTGATCACAATTCCACCTGGTGATGCCAGCTTTACATCTCCAGGGGGCTTTACGTTCTCACTTTACAAGGCTTCAGTCTTCTGTCTTTCTTCTTAATAAAAATATGCTGGACGATACATGCCAAATAGAATGCCGAATAAACCCCTGCTGTATGGATTCCTAAAGGTACAACTCCATGGCTTGTGTTTCGTCATGCAACAAAAGCAGTTGGACAAAGCACTGAGCTGGAGTAGCTACAGTGTATTAACCAGATCATGTTGTATAAATCTGCTGCAAACCATTTGAATTAATGAAACTATCGTTCAATTGAAAAAATATTTATTTTACTTAAGCAAATTCTTGGTGTATGTTTTAAAATGTGATACCATGATAACCAATAATCAATTATTGCACCATGCTACATTTATAATTAAACAATTATTAGTTATTTATATCTTAATAATGCTGCTGGCTGTAGGTCCATTTTTCTGCAATTGTACATAGACGTTGAGAGGAACAGAAAGCTGGATGACCAGGTATGAAGCGATTGTAAAAATCCCCTGCAAACCATTCGAATGAACAATACAATTGAACCAATTACTGAAAAAGGACTTGCGCGTCCTGAGTCATTAAAAATATTAGTTCAAAATTAACTAATCTTTCGCAAACTGCACATGCACAAATCCACCGAAAACACGCCACCAACCGATTGCGAAATCCTTTTTAAAACTATGAAGAAAAACTTTTCTTAAGTAGCCTAGTTCTGATTGTACTTCATTTCTGTCTTCTGTGTAGATTTCCAATACAATTATTCAAAAACAAAACAATCGACTTGCTATCCTGACTTTTAGAAAAGTAAAAGTTTTGTTCAAATTTTACGGTCAATATAAAATAATTATTAAATAGAACACATTAGTACTGATAAAAACAAGTTTATCAAGAAAATTCACGTATAAAGTACATAAAATAGGTCATGGGTTCTGTGTACAATACGAAATAAAAAAATACTGTGAATTCTATATAGGGCTAACATGAGGTGAACGTAATATTGTTATTGAACAATGTGAACTTTCTTCTTCAGGGTCAGGAACAACAGTCACGGTCATGAATATAGGGAGACAAAAACAGCCAGGCAAAATTAAACGTTCAAAAAACATTTTGGCGGGGTTTAAGATCATGGATCGAAGTTCACTTTTAGAAAGTAACTTTCTGATGCCTAATTAACTAAAAGACATGTTGTATATGTTCATTATAATTCCAGGAATCTATAAAGAATTACTTAATAAATTGTTTTCAAAGTATGAGTAGGTCTACAAATATTGAATCTGCCATTTCAAGTTTGCAGTTTCTGACATGTATGACAGGTAGAACATAAGGAATCCTTTAAACTTCCAGTAAACTTATTTCTATATTGTCGAAGATTATGAAAATTATTATAAATAGTACATTAGAGTAATTCATAATTTGCCATAGAGAAATCCCATATGCGAGATGCTTGATTTAGACTGAGACGTAACAATTTACTAATAACTATACACAGGATGAAAATGTTAATAGAAAAATTTATAATTTATAGAGATATAAAATGCAGTGTTTCATTAACTACAACAGAAAGGGTAAATAAAGAATAAAAACTTGAGTCTCAATAGTTGATGATGGCCACCCTGCCTGGCCACCCTGTTCAAAATGTTCTAGACATGCCCCTGCATACAGACTCTGCCCATGGAAGATTTTTTTCTACAGTGATGCCATGAGCTGTACCTTGCTGACACCACGTGCCTTGAAGCACAACAATTCAGATTACATTTGATAGTGATTCCGTTCGATGAATTGAAATGGAGTAGGAACTTATTTGTGTGTATTCTCATTACTAGAGTCTGCCCTGCGCAGTACCTTGCATGGGGCGCAGCTGACACCGCCTCCCATGTGCATGCGCCTTGGATGTCGGGTGCATCAACCAATGCCTGCGTGCATCGTGATCGACTATGTCATGAACACTCGGATCGCAATAACATAATCAAAAGGTAACATTATCATAAAAAGGTATATAGAGAATCTAAATACGTATCCAGGCGTTGTACAATATGTCGACATCAGCCTTCAGATCGAATGAACCTAGTCTGATCTGCACTGCATGAGCACAATTTCTATTCTAGAGGCGTGTGCGACCGGTGTTGATTATGGCAGACTGATCACTAGACTACCGTGGCAATTGAAGACCGCACAGTATGTAGCTATGTACACTCGATAGTCTCTCAAATCTGCCGATAGACCATAGCTATAGACCTATTTAATGTATTGGAATGGACCTACAGGCTCATTAATTATGCTCGTCGCTCCCATTTTCATTGTAGTTTCGAGTATTATTTCCAGGTCAAAATCTCAGTTTCCTGTGCGGCTTGTTTGTACTAAAAATGGCCGGTGATGGAGGCGCTCTGAAGGATATCAATGAGATTAAATCCCAGTTCAGGACTCGAGAGGGTTTTTACAAACTGCTCACCCTCTCAGATTCGCAACAACGAGGTGGACTACCTCGGGGTCCGTCTGCAGGTAACACGGTGGGCCCCGGGGGTGGTCCGGGTTCGATACCCGGTGGTGGTGTAGGTCTGGTGCAGGGGCCTGGACCTGCCTCTAATGCCGCAGCCAACTCTTCTCCGGCGGGCTTCCTCCCTCCGGTCAGGGTCTCCATGGTGAAGCTTCAGCCAGAGGATCCGAGCGAAGAATCAGAGAGAGTATGTTTTAACATCGGAAGAGAACTTTATTTCTACACCTACACAAATATCAAGAAGGTAAGTTGTGTAAATAAAGCTTTAATTAATTTTCGGATGAGATTGACATGCTAACGTTAGCAATTTGGTACTGTACTGTAACTGTTTAGTTGTATATTTCTGACACCTAATCTATGTAGACATTTTTTATCAAGTATTACTCAAAATTTCACAATATCAAAAGAAACGTTTAACGCGTTCATTTTGAGGCAATCGAATTGTGTTAAAGAACCAGTCCACAACAGAAAATGTTGCACGCATTTTAAACCGTGTAAACGGTATGGCTAGAATGGTACAACGTTGCAGCGTTTCTGAAATATAATTACAAGAATGTAACTACAGTACATGATGACGTTGCAAATTAGACCGTTATTGTGAAAAAAAGATTTCGGCTGCTGTTTATATAAAATCCTGGATGTTTTCTCCTGGAATCTGCATTATACTATATTCTATATGGACTAATTAGGAAATTAAACATGCACCCAAATGCAACTGCCACAAGGGCGGCTAAGCCTGAAATACAAACTAAAATTGGAAAACATTTCTGAAATATTACTGTTGATTAGCTTGTGAATGATAATCCCATGGCCCATAAAGCTAACTTGTCCCCGTGTGTTTTGTCTTTCTAGGCTGTGGATCTCAGTAAACCGATTGACAAGCGTATATACAAGGGCACCCAGCCCACTTGCCATGACTTCAACCAGTACTCTGCCACAGCAGACAGTGTGGCCCTCATTGTGGGCTTCTCGGCAGGCCAAGTTCAATACCTGGACCCCATAAAGAAGGAGACAAGCAAGCTCTTTAATGAAGAGGTGTGTGTTGCGGAATTTTCAGTCTGTGTCCTTCTGTCCCTTTCTATTAGTACAGTATGTGTTAGATGCAGGATCGAGCTAAAGTCTGTTGCAGCAAGGCATCTGGCTGGTGCCTAAAATGGCCACAGTTCAATCCCACAATGGCCAGATTGAAAGCTTTATCGTTCTGTCTATGAGCACAGCGGCTAACCCTAAAATGACCCACTCCAAATAAACACTACTCCCAGATAATTGCTGTTAATAAGAATGTATACTTGGTCAACATACCTGGTTAAATAACTGTAAAATACATGTAAAATAAATGCTTTAAATAGTAGGAGCATTTGGCACCCTGCAGGAACACTTTAGTTCACTTATTTTGAAGCTTTCTTCGAGAAATTCTAATTAACTTCAAGAGAGGGAACTTATGTTGGTAAATCATGATGAAGAACATCTTGGTTCCTCTGAGACCATGAACCTGCTGTAGATCGAAGGTCACCCTCACCACAGTCCCTCAGCTCAGAGCATGTGTCCACATTCATCTCATCACATGTACTGCTGCAGTGTAGGTTCAAATCAGCCTGACCGCTCATTCAGTAAAAAACATTTTTTACAACATTTTTTTTTACCCAGGGGTCTCCAAACCTTTCCACGGAGGGCCTAGTGTATGCTGGTTTTTGGCCTTTTCCCTTTAATAGAGCCAAAGTAGGACCTAGACTGCCAGGTGAGGGGAGATCCTAACCAATTAGTGAGCTAATCCATCAGCAAACTCTAAGCTGATAGAATGTTAATTTTATGTTATGTTGATTCTTCTATGAATGTAAAGTTTTTAGTGAAATACCAGGTTTATAAAGATGCCTTAATTTGGAACATGCAGCTCTCTGACTTATTCTACGGCATGAGGTAATATTGCTCTGTGCAAATGAATGTGCTAGAGAGAACTTTGTGAAATAACGAGTATTTGCCTGAAAAACAAATGTTCTTTACAAATTAATCAGGAAGCTTAATTGCTTTAATACACAAAATATAAATTTTGTATGATAAATCTCGGTTGGTTGAGAGGGTGCATTGAAAATTTCAAAAATTCAATGAATTTCTTAGAATCAGTCCAATTTTTTCAATCTGCATTTTCTGACAATTTGAACACGCCCTCTCACCAGACTGCATTTATGTTTTGTGTAAGAATAGCAAATGGGCTTCCCATGTTTTGTTTTTGGGGTGAAACAATTATAATTTCATGCCCATACTGTTTTTTTCATGTTCTATCAAGCACATTCGTGTCACGTGTGGACAGATCCATATAACCCTATGCCATATTACTTGTGCTAGCTCTACTGTTGCCTGGTTTTTGTGCTAGCTCCCTGAATTAAAGAGACATTCAAATAATTACTTAAAGCGATAAATTATAGAATTTCGCCATTGTGTGCAGATGGTTATTCTGTATAAATTGCAGTGTCAGTCACCATCATTAATGTCCTTCTTTTGTGGTGCCTGGAATTGTGAACACAAGCTGAGATAAGCATTTATTAGTTGATAGCCTGAGTGTTTGGGAGTATATTAGCATGTGAGCTGTTGTTTTTTTTGTCATAAAACCAGTTTGAACAGGATTCCAATGATCTTTTGTGAGTTGCTTAGGACAGATTGGCCTGACCGAACATAAACTTGTACATATGATAGGCTGTTATGTTTTGTGGATACGGGTCCAGCTATATAACATAACTCAGTAATTTTCCCAAGAACCAGTTTTTTAAAACAATTTAAAGACAACAGGAAATCCCAGAGCTTATTAGGGTTCAAGAGGATGTTAAAATCCCGTAGTTTAAAGCCCTTACCAGTGGCCTAACCCACCCTTATGATAATATAATTTTGTCCTGGAGTGGGGTTTTCAATGCGAAATAACAAATAACATTTTGTTTTCTAGTGTAAAAATTAGGCAAAAAAACAATACCAGAAAATAGAAGTACATTTATTATATTTTCTTAGTTAAAACACAAAAATGTTCTTAACAATTCAATGCTTTTTTTAAATAACTTTCTTTGTCCATAAGTTTAAGATGTCTCACTTCTTAGCAGTAGAGGTCAGTAATCAGCTAAGCTGGTAATTACAACAGTTATAGATACCGCAAAGGAAAGATGGTGATGATGCTGAAATACTTAAAGCCTACAAGCTAATCCATATAAGGCATCAATAGCTGTGAAATGAATAGCACACCTCACACGTGGTCACATCGCCTGCCCTTCAGTTTCATTGAAAATGTTTGCATGCGTCCTATATATCAACACACATCACACATGTTCGACAACTCTCTGTGGCCCACCACGGAACTCAGGTAATGGAGGCTAGATGCTTTCAGTTCGTAGTTAGATCAGTCAGCCCAGCGGTTAGGTCATCCGCTCTGTTCCATCCTTCACTCTCCAAGAAACTGTGATTGAATGGCTGCTGAGATGTCATGCGGTTGATAGTCTAAAATTGTGTCCTCTTCATTCTCATAGCGGACCTTCATTGAGTATACTTGTATTACCATATAGACTACTGCTTTATTTCTATCTACACATTTCATACTGCAGAACATTTTTTTAAATACGCTACTCGCACATTGAATTAGCTTCTGTTTTGTCATAAGATCCTGCACATAATTAAAACAATATGCTACTTATTGATTCCTTTAGATTTTTTCAAAAGGAAGCCAGAATGGAGTTTAGGAAATTTGAGATATACCGTGAGGTGTTAAGTGCCCTGATGTCATTTCCTGTAGGCAGTCATTTTGCAACGCTAGTTCAGGACGACATAGAACCCAGATATGAATTTTAAATGTTGTAATATCGAAGCGTTATCTCGTAACACCCCCCCATGTTGTCTTTCAGAGGTTGATAGACAAGTCCAAGGTGACCTGCCTAAAATGGCTACCCAAGTCGGAGAACCTTTTCCTGGCCTCCCACGCTAGTGGCCATCTCTACCTGTACAACGTGGACCACCCGTGCGGCACCGCCTCCCCTCAGTACTCGCTGTTACGACAAGGTGAGGGCTTTGCCGTGTACGCCTGCAAGACCAAAACGCCGCGCAACCCGCTGCTGCGCTGGGCTGTGGGCGACGGTGGCCTCAACGAGTTTGCCTTCTCCCCGGATGGCGTACACGTGGCATGTGTCGGCCAGGATGGCTGCCTGCGCGTCTTCCACTTTGACTCCATGGAGCTGCAGGGGGTGATGAAGAGTTACTTTGGTGGTCTGCTGTGCGTCTCCTGGAGCCCAGATGGCAAGTACCTGGCCACGGGTGGCGAGGACGACCTGGTGACGGTGTGGTCATTCGCAGAGAGCCGCGTGGTTGCCCGGGGCCATGGCCACAAGTCGTGGGTGAACGTGGTGGCCTTTGACCCCTTCACCACCAGCCTGGATGACGAGGAGCCCATGGAGCTGAGTGGCAGTGAGGAGGACTTGCAGCAGGGGGCGCTGCAGTTCGGACGTGTGCGTACCAGCAGCACACTGTCCCGCCTCTCCCGCCACAGCTCTAAGACTAGCTCGCCCTCCGTCACGTACCGCTTCGGATCGGTGGGCCAGGACACCCAGTTCTGCCTGTGGGACCTGACGGATGATGTGCTTTACCCGCGTCTGCCCCTGTCCCGTGCTCTCACTAACACCTTTGGCCCCACCCTTGCCCCCTCTATCAGTGGCACCATCAGCACCTCTGGGGGTGGTGGAGCAGTTGTGGCAGGAGGCGGGGGGGTGGAAGGGCACCACCACCCCAGCACCAACCCCCACCAGCCTCCCACCCTGCCCCTGCCCCTCCCCCGCTCCCTGTCACGCTCCAACTCCCTCCCCCACCCTGCTGTCGCCAACGTCTCCAAGGGACAGAGTGCTACAGAGGTGGGCGGGGGGAGCGGAGGGGGCAACGCCACTGCCTTCAGCATCGGACGCTTCGCCACGCTTTCCCTGCAGGAGCGCAAGTCGGACAAGTCGGGGGGGGGTGCAGTCGGGGCGGAGAAGGAGCACAAGCGCTACCACAGCCTGGGCAACATCAGCAAGAGCAACGACAAGATCAACGTAGCGCCGCGCAGCAGTCGTCTGGACGCCGCCAAGGTGCTGGGCACCACGCTTTGTCCGCGGATGAACGAGGTGCCCCTACTGGAGCCCCTGGTGTGTAAGAAGATCGCCCACGAGCGGCTGACTGTGCTGGTGTTCATGGACGACTGCATTATAACGGCCTGCCAGGAGGGCCTCATCTGCACCTGGGCAAGACCGGGGAAAGCGGTGAGTCCAAGGCATGGTGCCTGCCACAGAACAACCTCTGTCAGGCGCATTGTAGGTCAGCCTGTTAGTTCTGTGTGTTTTTGATAGCTTAGTGTTTCCCCAAACAACACACATTTATGTGGATACCTCAGACAAGCTTTTCTGATTTAACTCATTGACACAATGGGCCCTAGGAACATTGGTAGAACATTGCACGTACTGTGGGAATGATTCTCACTATGGAGGACCAAGTCTATTTATTCATAGAAATATACATAAAAATATACATAAAAATATACATAAAAATATACATAAAAATATACATAAAAATATACATAAAATTATACATTTATTAATCAATATTATTTCCCTATTTATTTCCGTCATCATTTATTTCTGTATATATTTATCTTTATAATAATTTATTTCCATTCTTTTATTTCTGTATTTATTTCCATATATATTTATTTTTGTATTTCCACATCCTTAAGCTAATGAGGAGGCTGTCACTCAAAGTATGTTATGGTGTCACCTTTTTCCCATCAGTTGATCGGTATCAGAGCAAAAGACGTGGACAGTCAGTACTACTGAGTTTAGGCCAGTTTATTTCCACTCGTTCAATTTGTCTGGCAAACCTGTCCACTACACACCCAATAGGGGTGGGCTGATCGATCCAAAAATATAGATACTATATTTCGTTTTTGAAGGGTAAATCTAGCGTTAATAGGATCAGATAGCTAACAGTTACTCTCTTCTACGTTGTAGCCTACCCATTTAATCAAAGAATAGAACTGTCAGTGCAATGTTCAGTTGTCGTGAACACACACAAACACACACATAAACACACACAGAAACGAAGAGATTGACGGAGCGAGAGAGCAAGCTATGGTAGTTAACGGAGCACAACAGGTAACACTGAAGCCAAAAAAAAACGCAACTAGTCTGCACAGTTAGTAGGATTGTCTGTTTGTGACATTACATTGTTTTTTGGGGTTGGTGAAGGAATCCTTTATCCTACAAACCATCCCCGTGTCGTACCCTTGGTTCCTCCCCAGCTGCGTTTTTACATTCACAATCTGTTTCTATCAAGGGTTTCTATCTCCGGCTCTTGGCTTGCTTGCTAAGTCCCGCCCCCTCATTAGCTTATGGATGTGGAAATACAGAAATGAATATATACGGAAATAAATAAATTCAGAAATAAATTAATATGGAAAGAAATTAATATAAAATAAATAAATACAGAAATAAGTGATCACAGAAATAAATAAATAGGAAAATAATATTGATTAATAAATGTATTATTTTATATTTTTATGTATAAATATTTTATTTGATGCATATATTCATTTGTTTATGTATTTCTTATTTTGGCAGACTTGTCCTCCATATCCCACAGGGGGCGCTATGAAGAAAAAAAATATTAATGTATGCACAAATTACTCTGGGTGAAACCATCTGCTGAATGACCTGAATGTGAACGTTATCATTTGAAGATCAAGCAGATGTGTTTGCCCGGAGATGAAACATTATTGTCAGAAACAGTAGATTTAAGTTTAAAAGAAGTGCTGAGTACTGTATGGATAACATGCCATGAGTCTAACCTTCCTTTTTTCTTCCTGGCTTTTCCTGACCACTCTTCCAGAACTTGACAGCACAGAACGGGAGTTCTCCCAGTGGTACAGTGGTATAGCTGGAAGTGGAACTTTGCACTCATCCCTCCCCCACCAAAACTCCATCATTGCTAAAGAGGGGGCACCCTAATATTACAGTATTGCACCTTTGAAGTATCCCCCAGCCTCTCACAGCAAATTGAACAGGGTCTGTCCCTCTTTTCCCAGAAGCGTAGAGAAGGCAGACTCATCTCTGCCCTGCAACACTATGAAAGCCACGGCCATTGTATTTTATTTATTTTATCACGAGACTGTAATAATTTATATTGTAAATAATATGAATACTGTATAAATACAGAAGACAAAGTGTATTGAAATAATGACTCAAACGAGCGTGAAAAAAAATAGTAATATATGAAGATCCTATATTTACATAGCGACCAGTTAACATTGAATGTCTGCAGTTAGGGACCTGAAGATGTAGTGTTTTTGTGTGATAGAGGTCCTTGATTTGTCATTTCCATTGAAGCGAACTTGGTGATTGATGAAGAAAGACTTGTCCCTTGTGCAGCACACAGCAGTCTGCCTTTGGCTGCTTCCGTACCTTTCAGCTGAGACTGTCTGCTTCCTACTATACTTGTTCCACATGTAAGTGCACACAGGGCAACACACTACCCAAGTACGCATCCAAGCACTGTAGCATCAAATATGCTCCATTCCTCCACACCTGCAATGCCTCTTGCAAGATTTTGCACATAATTTGAGTCAACAGAAGAAACCTAGACACACTTTGTTCTGTTGTCACATTGTTTTGTTATTTTACATGACTGTTATTTTAAGTTATTTCAAGCTACTGATTTTAACTCAGCTGTATTTGTGGATTTTTCTGTTTATGTGATATCCATGGTCTTTAACCAGCCTTGTTAAATTACATGAGTATGTGTTTTTGAGTCTAACCAGTGTTAAGCTAGAATTTAATTTTTGTGGGTTCTGAGGTTCGCTGAGTTGCATACATTTTTCCAATGAGTTGAAGCTACATGTGTAAAAACACCAGAGAAGAAATGTGGGTGGAAGTGACAAGAAATTAGTTTGTTTTGAAGTGAAATTGTTTTGTGTGCAGGATGTGGCCAGATAAGGACACGGATGGTAGTAGCGCTGTTTGTGGCAAGTTCAAGGGGCTACCATCTTTATTAGTATTTTGTGTGTATGTCCTAATAACAGTTATGTGAAATAGCAAATGGCAACACTAGAATATCAACACTCAATTTAATGTACACGGAAGACTGTCCTCCGATCGATTGCCTTCTTCAATATTGCCAGAGAATGGGAACCAACCATTTTATGTCAAGGGAGGATAATCCATTCCATTTATTGTTTATTTTTTATTAACAGTTTACAGCACACCATAGCATGTAATGTTCATTTGATTCTGTCGGGTGCATTATACACATGCGCGTGCACATGCCTGAAGTGGCAAAGTGAGTGTTAAATCACAGTATCAAATTTGTACATGGAAATCTGTTATTAAAATGAACATGAATTCTACCTGCTCGTGGGCTTTTCCATTTGTAAATCTATTTCTATTTTGTTGTAAACTCTCCAACGTCTTGTACTATAATATAATCGATGTGATTGTTTTTTTTTCACACAAGATAATCTATGGTATCAATTTGGTATTATGCTTTGATTCTGATCCATGTTTAAGTCTTAAGATTGTTTAATGTCCTGGCTTGCTATAAGATTTACATGTTTCGTAAAGGACAACTAGCGTATTTCAGCATTTCGCCACACATTTTTTATAGTGCCTTGCGAAAGTATTTGGCCCCCTTTAACATTTCGACCTTTTGCCACATTTCAGGCTTCAAACATAAAGCATACATTTTTTGCGAAGAAGCAAGAAGTGGGACACAATCATGAAGTGGAATGAAATTTTTTGGTTATTTCAAACTTTTAACAAATAAAAAACTGACAAATTGGGTGAGCAAAATTATTCAGCCCCTTTCAGTGCAGCAAACTCTCTCCAGATGTTCAGTGAGGATCTCTGAATGATCCAATGTTGACCTAAATGACTAATGATGATAAATAGAATCCACCTGTGTGTAATCAGGTCTCCGTATAAATGAACCTGCTCTGTGAGAGTCTCAGAAGTCTGTTGAAAGCACAGAGAGCATCATGAAGAACAAGGAACACACCAGGCAGGTTTGAGATACTGTTGTGGAGAAGTTTAAAGTTGGATTTAGATACAGAAAGATTTCCCAAGCTTTAAACATCCCAAGAAGCACTGTGCAAGCGATTATTATTGAAATGGAAGGAGTATGAGACCACTGCAAATCTACCAAGACCCGGCCGTCTCTCTAAACTTTCAGCTCATATAAGGAGAAGACTGATCAGAGATGCAGCCAAGAGGCCCATGATCACTCTGGATGAATTGCAGAGATCTACAGCTGAGGTGGGCGAGTCTGTCCATAGGACAACAATCAGTCGTATACTGCACAAATCTGGCCTTTATGGAAGAGTGGCAAGAAGAAAGCCATTTCTGAAAGATATCCATAAAAAGTGTTGTTTAAAGTTT